>JAVXUL010000008.1:17449740-17474789 GCA_035590515.1 Trichilia minutiflora | reverse complement strand
AAAAAAACACTCACTTTCGCACATAAGTATACCTTACACTTTCGCACATAACAAAAAACACTAACTTTCGCACAGGGATAAAATCGTCTAAAAAATCTATTTTTGTACATTTTGATTAATATTTTTCTGACATGATTATTTTGAAATTTTGGTTAGAAAATATGGGTATTTTCGCAACTTTCCCTATTAGATTTGTAATGAAATATTAAACAGTTCAGTAGTCCATCTGCGGTAACTAATGGAAACTTCCCACTTCTATCACAGTTAGAGCCCTCGATTCCGCTACAACAAAAGTAGAAGACTAGTTGGCCTAGCTATCTTATTATGTTGGGGAAAAAAATGGAAGATGTTGGCTTATAGTGTGTTAATGTTCAGTGATGATGCAGGATTCATTAACTTTTTATAGCTTTGATTTGTGAGTATAAAATATTTGACACATACTGACATTTCAAAAGCTGTTAGGTACTAAGCTCAGCTACAGCAGAACTTGATATCTAGCTAGAATTGCCGATGCTTAACCTCAAGTATCAAAAATGCCTGAAATAAGTTCAGCTCAAGACCTCCATATTTCGGTCCCATTTGTGCTTATAGCCTACACGTGATTAACCTCCAAATAAACCCTCAGTCATCAAAGTAGCATGAGCATTTACACGGTGCCTTCTCAGCCTACAATCTCTCAGCAGCAACACGGTTGTATAGCTTCAAAGGTGCCACTTCCATCGAATGACGATCAGCAACGGCAAAATCAGTTACATTACGTACAACCACCACAACTCATCCCAGGCCGAATGGGCGTGAGATCTAGGTTCACCACGGGTAGCAATAAACAAGCAATGTAAACGTGACAAGAAAATAAGCTAGATTGCTTGGAGACCTGTGATTAACACGAACTAGGGATGTTCAGTTTCTAGATATAATGGTCGAGAAAGTGTAACATAAGCTTCAGTTGCCTGCTGCATGTGGCCAACTCCATGATGTGTCCAGTGTTATATTCTGTCTAACACTGCAATTACTTAAATCAACTCATTGCATTTCTTATCTCAATTTAATTATCCCTGTCTGTTTGGGGACCAACAAATCTTTACATGGAAAGTTTACGCCAGATAAATTTGTTGGAATGAGTTAATGCAAGATAAACTTGGTTTTTGCCTTCTCTCTGTTCCCTAGGAGTCATGGTGTTAGGTAACATGGACTTTGGTTGGCCATCATTTTTGACAGCTGGATCCAAATTATATTTACATTCACAAAACTAGGTATAAACTTTACTCCTCATGATGTTTCAACAGAAACATGCAAAGGGCTCTTTACGAACTGGAGAGCTTATAGATAATTTTAGAAATCAACATTGTCGAAAAATGAGGAATGAAAAAGAGAAATTGGATGCACAAATGCAACTATGTGCAAGAATAGCATTGCAGGATACCTGCCATCTTGAGTTGATCAAAACAACAGTAAACAAACACTTCTCCAACAGAGCAGGGAGGAAAAACAAAGACGAAAAGAAAATAACGTCAGCTGGGCTATTTCAATCTGAGGATCATAGAGGATGCAAAAGAGGATTGCAGCTTTGCAGGTAGTTCCAATCTGGAAGGACTATTCGACTACAATTCAATTCCAAAATATTCTTAGATCTCCAGTGGAATGTGCACCTCCATTGTCACGGCATTATCCACGCAAATCAATATATCCTGCCGTAAGAAATCAATAAAGAAAAAGATTATACCACACAGATGTAAATTTTGTAATGAACACAAACAAATCGAACCCAGTCAATTCTTTGCACTAGGCTAACAATCTGTCAGGCAAGTAAAAGATCCATTCTTCAACCACCAAAAGCTATGCCCTCCAAATGATTATACCTACAGCTTATGCTGTTTCTACTCAAAATTATAAGATGGCAAGTCTCGTATATCTCAAACAAAATGAAATGTAAAGAGATGTTAAGTATATTTAACTAAGATATTTTTCAACTATTAGCATAATTTCATAAATAATCATACTTACTATCTGTGGGAGTTTAGTGCAGCACCAGTTGCCCTGCCCAATGCACAACACAAAGTTCTATAAGCTTTTCACTAAATTACACAAGCAATTGCACTCAACATTAAGATAAAATAGGCTGTTGACGTCTACACAGTTGAAGCCCTACCTGCCCTGTTGTTTCCCAACAAAACTTGGGTTAGGCCTTCCTTGAGTTGAGCCCTTGCTTTGAGTAGTTACCACACTTGACCTCTCATAATTGGTTCCATTTAGCTCAAATGAATCTCTAGATTTGCTTAAAATTTTTACATTCATAAGACTTCCAGCCATACCAAAACTAACACCGTTAAGATGCTGATTCGGAATCACAGAGTTGGAATCAATTGACGGAACCTTTTTCAATCTAGATTGTGCCATTGGCGTAACAGCCACGGAGGGCAAAGATGAGGAGTAAGCAGAAGACGCAGCAGCTGCTGCAGCGACTTTGGCAACAGCAGCTGTAGCTGCTATCATTTCTTGCGCTCCTTCTCGAAGCTGAATGTAGTCACCCTCAATTAAAAATAACTGAAATAAACAGTATGGCATTTTCAGATCATATGATAAATGTTTAATTAGAAACATGTAAACTGAACTTCCAAGAAAATCACCTTTGGGTGACTTGCCACAAAGTCATCCAGCTTTCCATACTGTTTCTTGTAATCATGCCAATGTAATGGTGCAAGCATTTTTCCAAGCCTATTTGGTAGCTGTACTTAACACATATAAACTATGATAGGTCAAAAACAAAATTTAGGCCGGTAGAAAATCTCAAGCTACCGATGGCCTACAAATTCTCTTTTAAACACTCACTCACCGTTGAACTTATCCGAATTCTACCAGCAGGTGGAATTGTGCGAACAATGCAAGCCAACAAGGATCTTTCATCAAGGAGAGCAGTTTCAGAAGTCTTTCCAGATATCAATGCCTTCATCTCCCCAGTTGAGATCAAAGCTTCAGGTAAAGCTGCACCTCTATGATTGTTGATCGTCATTTCACCAAGATTAATGGAATTGATAGAAGCATCTGATGGAGATGCATTGGCAACAGAACTTGGTTGCTCAGCTTTTACAACTTCACCCTGAAACCCATGCTCAGCAAAATTCATATCATTCTGTTCCTGAAGCAGTTCAATTACAAAAGAAGATTAGTCTCTGGTCCAAACTGACTCGATGGCACAACCCAAGCAAACAAATAAAGGCAAACCTTTGATTCACAGTTGTGTTCCAGGGTGTTCAATCCCAAGACCTCATGAAAGTGGGAAGAAATTTGCTGTAAATTCTGCTCATGTTGGGGGGCTACCAGGTAGCTTCTATCCATTGACTCAAGAACCTGTAAAATAAGTAACAAGTTGGGTCCTGTCAACATCCCATAGAGTAACATATGATGATGAGAAAATTGCAAACAAAAACATCTACAGAACCTGTGCTTCTGCAGTTGATGATGAGATCACAGAATTTGGCTCAGTTCCTTGGCTGGCATGAACATCCAGATAACCTGAATGAATGTTCTGTCCATTAACAGACATTTCATATTCATATTTGGCATCTGACCTCATATGGTTTTGATCAGTTTGCGAGGGTGAATGCTGATTTGATGCAGATAACTGAGAACCTTCTGACACAGCCTGAAGAAAAAAGAAGTTAAAGACATCACACAAATAATATACAATAATCAAAGATAAAATAAATGTTTTTATCTGATAATACCTGTTGGTTCTGCCATTGTTGGAGAGATGGTATTGTTGGCATTGAGTGAAAATGCCCAACATGGGATTGTGGTACATGTGACTGAAGGGAATGAGGAACCCCATGTTGATGCATGATGAATGAATGAAGAGCAGGAACCTGTCCAGGTGGAGGAAGGTAGGGAGGCAACCCCAGTAGGGACGATGGAGCAATCGGAACACCAGGAACACGATCGGCCTAATGATCAGACAAACAGCAAGGAGAATTAGAAATCACTCGTGTTTACTCGATGCTAACACTAAGTTTGTTAGGAAGGAAACAGAAGGGAAAGAGAAGTTGACAAAGAAAAGAGAGAGAAAGAAAGAAGAATCGTCCTTCTCACTACTTATTTGACGCCTCAACTCGGTAAAAATACAATAGTTATCCATCTATAATATGCCTCATGACCATACCATCTCTTCAGCTTCTCTTATAAAAAATATATGATAAAATACATAAAACCTATAGTTTCTCAGTGCAGGTACAACATACAACAAAATACATACATCTTATAGGTCCACAATACGCAATATGAAACTTATTCTTCATTTTTAAAAAACAAAAGCAAGACAGTTAGTGCAATTTTTTTTCCATCGAAAAGATTTCACCAATGCACATAACTAGGTCTCAATCAACCATTGAGGAAAAGGAAAAGAGATTAAAAAAAGCCTTTCGGAATTATTAACCATCACCATGATTGTTTCTTCTATGTCAATATCAATATCAATAGCTCTCCCTTTCGCCAAGTTTCAACATAACTGAGCTTCAATTTCAACATCTTATCTATTTTCCTTTTGAATTTCATTCTCCTTGCATATAATGACAGCCCACCACATAAATCAGTATATTGACGTGTATTCCTAAATATAAAATGTCAGCATACTGACTTGTACTCCTAAATACAAAATGGGGCACGCCTCCAGTAACTGTGATTAAATCATTAAAAATGATAATTATGTTAATTATTTCCTTTACTGCGTTTTTTAAGCAAAGTGGAGCAAAAAATCTATTCCAGCCACTTTGCCATATCATCACCTTCACCAAGACCAGAAGGCTGATAAAGAATATCCCAGATCACTGCTAATAAAGGTTTACATCCGCAACTCAAGGTTAATGATATTCACACTTTCCAGTCAAGTGTCAACTATTCTTATAAGATACTGTCTTTCTTCAGATTTGCACAAAATTGAAAGATGCTAGTTTCAAGAAGCACATGCACACCAGAAAGGAACCAATCCCAAGAAAACAAATATTTTTGAGTCACTGTTATGTAGTAGATGGTGCTATGGTATACACAAGACGATTGGAGCGACACAGTGGTTCATTATATACAGAAACAGGTATGTCACACCCAGTACAGTTGATTTCTAAATCAACTAAGAAAGTCTATGCGGGAAGATTGTTCACCTGCTATCTCTGTCCTAGATAGTTAGAATACAAACTTTCCACTACGTACTTGCTGTGCAATGACAATGTGGAAAAAGAATAACACATATCGATAGCCACAAGAAGACACAAACCTACCTGTGTTGAGGCATTGCTAGATGAAGCAAAAGACTCAGCATTATCTGAATTTCCATTTGGGAGGATGCCAGAATCAGCACTTAAAGCGACTCCATTTGCATCTACTTGGTTTTCATTGTTTGCACCAAACTGCGATGCATCCATTGAATTTTTTTGGGATACATGTGAATCATCTGTGAAAGTTCCGCTCCTTTCTCTAGCATCAGCCAGCTCATGTTGAAGGTGTTGTACTGTGTGCAAATGAAGTCTCTCCATCTCAGCAAACTAGCATCGATGAACAGGAAAACAAATCAATCTAAAACGAGTGAATGGTAAATATCCTATTAAGGAAAACAATAAAAAATGACATCCAATTTAGGAATAAAATTATGAAATCCCACAATAACATTTGTTGTAAAACATGAATGCATATAATACAGGTGTGTGTTTTTTTTTCAAATAAAAGAAGAAGATATATGCCACAAAACACAAAAAAGCAAAAGGAAAATCCAAAGACAATCAACCTGTCTTTGACACCCCAACCAGAGCTGGTTAAAATGCTCTGTCCGTTCACGCAATTCTGCCTGTAGTAACTGATTTGTAGTTGACTGCAACTGAACGCGTGCAACCCAAGCTTGTGCCTCTCTTAATTGTTCATCCTTGTAAATAATTGTTTCTTGAGCAACCCTATGCTGGAAAATAAGATTACTATTAGACAATGAACCTCTTAAGCCACCATGATATTCCACGTGCTTCAAGCAAGCAATCAATGGCATTGCACACTGAATTAACTACAGCTACTCTAATAACCATATTGCAAATATTACAATATTTTTTGTCAAAGATTAAACATTTAAGATCGATGACTATTAAAAGCAATCAACAACCACGTTTATAAAATATGAAACCGGAAACCCGTTGCTTTAACCACCACTTCAACAAAATATTAGAAGTGCTTAGAAACTCCAAAGGTAAAGACCTGTTCCCGCAAATCTATAAGTTGTCTTTCTTTTTCTTGAATATGTTCTTGAAGATCATGTATTTGTTTTATGTGCTGAGCTCTTTCTGCTTCAGAATGATCACGCTCTCTTCTGCAAAGAAAACAATTGCTTAAAAGGTCAAATCCCAACCACCCAAAGTAACCTTAAGAAATCCCCATAAACTGATAAGAACAGTAAGGTTCAACAAACAACCACTAGTACCACAATATAAAATAATGAAGAAATCCACATCTAGAAACTTTTGCTCGGTCGACTATGACCAAAAATCTACGACAGAAGTAAAAGGTTTAGAATGCATAAAATACACCACATAAACACACACCTGAAAGTGGCCAATTCTTTATTCTGTTCTCTGAAAAGATCCTCCTTAGCCCAAACCTGCGTAATAATTCAAAAGAAACTAATTAATAATAAATTTAACATAAGAGAAAAGAGGCAAAGCACAGCCAAATCAACAAACCGCTTCATTGTCTAGTTTAATTGCATGCAGCTCTCTTTCTTTCTCTTCCATTTTCCTTTCCAACTCATGTATTTTCTGTTCTCTTTCAAGGAGTTGCTCCTGCACAACCAAGTAAAGCAACATTGAGGTTAGAAGTCATAAGCAGTACAAGCTGCTCCGGACTAAAAATTGATTTTAGCACATTAAAAAAAATTTAGTGAAAATTTAACCTAAATTATTATTCGTATCTCGTTTCAGGAATTTAATATCAAAGATTCCAAGGGATCAATATGTTATTTGGTGAATACCATTCACCTAAGAGAAAAACAGTTCCATTCACAACAGGGATAAATTACAAATATCAGAAAATTGCACATCACTCAGTAATATAATTTACAAAAATATATAATAACAGGAATTCTTCTTGTGAACATGCCAACATAAGATATAGATTAATTAAGTTAAAAAATTCAAACCTTCAACTTGGCAGCAGCATTAGCATGCTCCTTGATTCGAGATTCATAGTTGTTTTGCATTTCCATTATCTCAGTTCTTGCTATCATCTGAGCTCTAAGCTCAGTCTCCAGACGTTGTAGCTCCTCTCTTTGTCTAGCAAAGTCATGAAGCCGCTGCTGCAATAAGTCATTGTCCAAACTACTGTCCATTATGATAGAACAGAAGTCAACATCAGCAGGCTCATTTCCTTGCTGCACCTTAAGTAAAGACCGAATTAAGCTCACTTTCTATGATCAGCACACTAAATTAATTAGCCAAGACCAAACGTTTACCTCGTATATTGTTCTCTCGTCCGATTGTCCCAGCTTCGATTGTTCCAACCCCTGCACGTGACAAGTTCCCAATAAATTAAAAAAGAAATATCAATTAAAAGAATGCACAACCAGCACCTGCAGAGTCTCAATTGGAACACTAAATCAAACGCCTTCCATTTGCGCTCTCGACGACAGAAAACTCAATGGTTTTTCAATGTTGATATACAATAAAACAGTATAGCACAAATCGAAGTCAGTATAACTTTATTCACTATCCGTGTGTAAAACTTTTAATAATATAACCGCATTTTCACAAAAACATTGGATTGCATTACCATAAACCACAATAATGAGAGAAACACAAGCCAATGCAAATTCTAATCTCTTTTCCCTATTTTTGACTTCACTTTCAAAGAACGAAAATCCCCTAACTTCGAGACACCAATTCCTCCAATATTCCCACATTTTCTCAGTAAGGAAACGAAACCATAATGCGGCAATGCTACGGAGAAATTACCACTTCATCACCGACGTTACGAACGGGATGATGATCAGAAACGGCACGCCACTCTTTTCGTGATGACGGCATCGGCAGAGAACCGTCGCGAGTGGCAGCGACACCGGCCGCAGCCTCCATGAAATCACAAACTCAAATACTCCTCCAACGCTTTCCTCTCCTGCCACTCTTTCCCTGAAAAACAAAACCCTAATTTCACGAAACAAAACCAAAAAAAAAATAGAATGTTAGATAATTTACGACGAAGGGACTGAAAACAACAATTAGGTTGAAACCGACGATGACAGGTAGAAAGAACAGAGCACAAGGGACGAGAGCGGTGTATTTGAAGAATTAGGTCTGTCGATAGGGGGGTTGCCGGGTTGGGGATGGATTGGAGGGGTGAAAATGTAATTAACGAAATGTTGACAGACACAGAAAATTAGAGAGAAGAGAACGATGATTGGGCGTGTGAAATTTCCATAGTGGGTACGCTCCCACCATTTATAGGGCAACTTCTTTGACCACACCCATTTTTTCACACTACTTTTTGGCTCATGTATACCACGAATCTGTTTCTCTTTCCTTGTTTATGGATTGGGGTTTATTAAACAAGAGAAAGGGTAGTGATACTGACGCCAAGCCCATATATTAGATTTAGGTAAGGCCATTTGTATCTCTTGAAAATATTAATCAAAATTCAAGTATTGTACGTGGTTTGTTAAGAGCATATTTTGCGATAATTTTTTAAGAACTTAAAAATTAATTTTTATTAAAAAAATATATATTTTAAAATTAAAATAATTTTTTTAAATTATTTAATATAATAAATAAAATATTTTTTTTTTATTAAAATTATTATTAAGATATTTGATTTGATTAAATTAAAATATTTAAAAATAAAAATTAAGAAGAATATTTTTAAAATAAAATAAATATTATATGTGTATTTAACGAGAAGACGAGAAAAAATTCTTTTTTCTCAATTTTTTAAAAAGTTATTTTTTATATTTTAAATATAAAAAGACTTTTTATAAATTTTTTTTTGTTTTTATATGTTTCACACTACTTTTAATAAAAAAATTAAAAAATATTAAAAAACTGAGCCAAATAGGTAATAACTGTCCATCTCTTTTCAAATTAATAAATAATAATGTAATTAAGTTAAAAATTAAAAATATATAGTATATTTTATTAAATAATAGTGTTAAAATATAAATCACTTATACAAACTAGTGTAATATAATAACTATTACACTTTTTATTACTTTAATATAAAAATCTCATATTAGAGTCTCCTTCTAAATAATAAAAGAAGATTATTAGATTATTCAAACATTGTATATATATATTAAAAAAAATTCTAATAAGTTTTAGGATTTTTTTTTCATTTTATAATTATTTATTCAAAGAACTGATTAATCTATTCCTAATTAATTAGAAAATTTCTAGTTGAAATCTTCTTCCTTCAGATAAAAAAATTGCATATTATAATTAATTATTTATTATTACATAATTATTATAATTATATCAAATTAATTGATCTCACTTAAATTTTTTTATAAAAGAACCTGTATTTAGAATATTATTAAAAAGCAATAAAAAAACCTATGTTTGTATTTTAATTTTATTACTTAATTTGTATGATTTTGTTAGAATACCTGATATTATTCATTCATTTAATTAACTTATTAATTTAATTTATTCATAATTTTTTTTATATACGTAAAAAATTTTAATATTAATAGAGTATAGACAACAGTTGAATTGGTCTCTCATCATATATATCAGAGAAATATTTCAAATAAAATCTACTACCTATTCTCTTATACACTTCACAAAAAAAAAATCTTCACATAAAAATCAAACTCAAGATATGAAGTTTCACATGATCAATCCCAATTTCCATAATTAACACTTTTTTACTCAAAATTTATTTTTAGATCAATTATTATTATACTCCACAGTTCAAACCAATAGGCAATACTGTAACGGTGCAATCGAGGAGAAGACACGTCTTCATTCAACGGCATATCGAGGCAATCCAATTGGTCTTATAAGTGAACGAAAGTCTAAAATATGCGACCTTATAATCTAAAGCGACACCGTTTTCAGACACTTTCTTGTCACGCTTTTCTTCAATTAATTTTTCAAAATCATTTTCGACGACTTCCTGTCTGTCTTCCTTCTTCTGCTTCATTACTATTAACTACCTCTCAATACTGCCGAGTTCTGGTTTTGACTTTGACTTTGAAATATCGAAGCCGACACGATGGGTCATTGCTGCAGCAAAAGCGTTGCCGACGACAACAATGACCCGATCAACGACACGGAACAACGAAAAACCCCGCAACGGTCTCACCATGCAACTGTTCGGCCGCCACCGGCAGATTACAACTCATTCACCGGCAGTCCTTTCCAAAGTCCACTGCCGTCTGGAGTCCCACCGTCTCCTTCTCCGTCGAGGACTCCAGGGATGAAGTTCAGGTGGCCTTTACCGCCTCCTTCGCCTGCAAAGCCGATAATGTCGGCAATCAAGCGGAGGCTCGGGACAGAGAAGCAGGTGCAGAAGGACAACCAGAGTCCGATTGCTGAAGACGGTGGAGGGAAGGAAGGGGAAAGACAGCTGGATAAAAATTTCGGTTATTCGAAGAATTTTGGAGCCAAGTTTGAGATTGGGAAGGAAGTTGGCCGAGGGCATTTTGGTCATACTTGTTGGGCTAAAGGGAAAAAAGGATCGCTCAAAGGACAATCTGTAGCTGTTAAAATCATTTCGAAAGCTAAGGTTTGTCTTTGAATGCTTCTAAACGGTTACAAATTGTGCATAGATTTCAGTACTGAGATTATTTGTAGCTAACAATTTTGTGATTTGAGAAGGCGAGATTTTAGTTAGTATTCGATATTGGGAGATTTTGATAACTTTTGACTGTTAATTTGTAGATGACAACAGCAATAGCAATTGAAGATGTGCGACGAGAGGTGAAAATACTGAAAGCTTTATGTGGGCATAAACATATGATCAAATTTCATGATGTTTTCGAGGATGCCAATAGCGTCTATATAGTCATGGAGTATGTGTCTTACTTGCTGTAGTTCTATTTTCGGAAGATTTTATGAATGATAATCATGATTCATCCTTCCATTTTTTAACTTGGTTGCTGTTCATTTATGTATTTAGTATATCTGTGCTTAGTATTAACATCATTTGGCATGAAACATCCCCACTAGAATCAGAAAATTCTAATTGGAGTATTGTTTTATGCCAGATTGTGTGAAGGTGGAGAATTGCTGGACAGAATTTTATCCAGGTAAATGAGAAATGCTTATTTCCTTGTACTATTTGTGGCAATTTTTGAGAACTTTTATTTGCATTTTTATGAGTTAAGTTGGATGACATTGTTTATTACTTCCTTATAGAGGCGGCAGATACCCCGAGGAAGATGCTAAACTTATTGTTGAGCAAATATTAGATGTGGTTTCTTTTTGTCATCTTCAAGGTGTTGTTCACCGTGATCTAAAACCAGAGGTATGGAAGTGGCAATAAACTATGTTAATTGTAGAGTTATCAGTTACCGATAAAATAAATTGGCATTAACTTTGCAAATGCACATGTTTGTCTATCATTGTCACGGCTCATGTTCAGACTTCTAATTGATGATTTTTGTTGTTGTGACTTCTTGGCAGAATTTTCTGTTTACCACAAGAGATGAGGATGCTCCAATGAAGGTTATTGATTTCGGTCTGTCTGATTTTATTAGGCCAGGTAACAATCGAACATATGAATTGTCTTCCTTTTAACTTCAATTTGTTTATTGTGACAATAAATGTGTTGATGGTAATGAAACCAAATGATTAGATGAAAAATTTTGGGTCATTTCCCTTGTGACTTATGCTGACTTCCAAATTCAAATGATAATTCTGGTCTTAGGTATTTTTAAATTTGGTGCATAACATTGTATAAATAGGGGAAATATATATAATTCTGGGCTATCTTGTCAAATCTGTGTAAATATGGCCTCTGTTTGGCTAACTTCTGTCGGCTGCATCATCTGTAATCCTCTTTGGGTTAATTTCTTAGAGGATATGTTTTTGATTTCCTCATAGTATGATATTCCTCTTGTTACATATTCAATTTTTTCTCTCTCACCTCTAAACTGGCTTTATGGTATTTTGATGTGCCTAGTGGTTATGAGTCTGAACTCATTTATGACTTTCAGTAAAGTATCCAATATGTCCTTAAAGTTATTTTTAATTGCCAACAGTAAGCTACAATGAAGAACATACAGTTTTTGTACTTAATGCAGATCAACATCTCAATGATATTGTCGGTAGTGCATACTATGTTGCCCCTGAAGTACTTCATAGATCATACAATGTTGAAGCAGATCTGTGGAGTATTGGAGTCATAACATATATATTGTTATGTGGAAGCAGACCTTTCTGGTCTCGGACAGAATCAGGAATTTTCCGCTCAGTGCTTAGAGCTAACCCTAACTTCAATGATTCACCTTGGCCAGCAGTATCACCAGAAGCCAAAGATTTTGTGAGAAGGCTTCTGAACAAGGACCACAGGAAAAGAATGACTGCTGCTCAAGCTCTAAGTAAGTAAGAGCTAAGTATTTTTCAAAGAGTGAAACAAGCTGATATGTATCTATGCTCTTTGTTGCAGCATTTATTTATTGTTTATTAAATGAAACTAATAAACACTTCTATATTGGCAGCTCATCCATGGTTACGAGATCAAAACCTATCTGTGCCTTTGGATATTTTGATCTACAAGTTAGTCAAGTCTTACCTTCGTGCAACACCTTTCAAACGTGCAGCTTTAAAGGTAGTTTGCCTAATTTGTCATCACTAACACAGAGGATTATGATGTTTGCCCCTCCCTCAAAAGATATACATATATACGTACATATATGCATGCATGCATATTTTGTTTGTTTTTCTTCAGTGTTGTTGGATCTCACTGTTGTCAACTCTTTTATAATCTTCATTTTACCGGTTCTTAATATGGCTGCAGGCGCTATCAAAAGCATTAACAGAAGATGAGCTCGTGTATCTTAGAGCACAATTTAGGCTATTGGAACCAAAAGATGGTTGTGTCTCCCTTAATAATTTTAAAATGGTTAGTTGGTGCTTCTTCTTCACATTGCAATTTTTAATGAATTCAGATTTTCTTTATTGCAAGAAATCATCCATGTTATGCAATAGAAATCAGCTGTGGTTTTTTCGTGACCATTTAATTTTTAACAAAAAGTGCAGGCTCTTATGAGACATGCAACAGAAGCCATGACAGATTCTAGAATTTTTGAGATTTTAGATCTGGTGAGTCATCTTGAAACATCAAAATCAACCTTTCATAAACAAGTCTTATGTTAGATTAACCTTTAAGAATGATATAATTCCAAATTTCATATATTGATTATTGTTTTCATCTTATTTTTTATTTGATATCCGGCACTAACATCAATTCTAACTTTCAATACAAGATGGAACCTCTTGCATATAAAAAAATGTCATTCGAAGAGTTTTGTGCTGCTGCCATCAGTGTATATCAACTCGAGGCTCTCGAGGGATGGGAGCAGATTGCTAGTACAGCATTCGACTACTTTGAGCAGGAAGGAAACCGACTCATGTCCATGGAGGAATTGGCACTGGTACACGCATTTGTGATCGATAATCATTCATTTAAGTTTCTGAGTTTCAACCTTCTAAGATCTCAAATTACCCTCTCATGCAGGAAATGAATTTGGCACCTGCTGCTTATTCTTTACTAAATGGTTGTATCCGAAATTCGGATGGGAAACTGAGCTTTCTTGGATATACAAAATTTTTACATGGTGTGACAAATCGAAGTTCCAATACAAGGCAACGGTAATATATCTATATCTATATTTGTATTTATGACAATATTGGAATTGTTTACAATATTTTTATAGAAACTGCTTTGAATTTTTTCTTTATAGATATATATATATATATTCTTTTGGAAATCAGAGATGAGGGTATTATAAATGTTGACAGAAATATATTTTAGGAGGGAACATAATTGCATTGAAATAAAGTGTCAATTTGATTATTGCATGCGTAAGTTTTATTGTTCAAAAGCAAAGTATGTGATATTCAATAGTACTACCTGGCCGTACAATACTCCAACAGATTATTTATAAAAATTGATGCAAAATAAAAAAATTTGATTGAGTAAATGCGAATAAATAACATGGGTCACGTAATTATGATATAAAAAATTTGATCAAGTGAATGTAAATAAATAATCGACCCTCACGTGACTATGATATGATATGATATGATAATCCAAAACAATATTGAAAAGTAATTCTGTTAACTAATTAATATTACACATATAAATAATTATAAAATACAGAAGAATCTCACAGATTTAAAACACTTTAATCTAATTACGAATTCTCTCGTAATCTAATTTAAAGGAGAAAAAAATCCGATCACGAATGAAATGACATATCGATTCTAAAATGTTCTGTTTATAAAAATTTTCCTAATAAAAACTATAGATTAAAATATTTTACTTAAAATTATATTGAGCGTTACCTAACAAAATTATAAAAAATGAGCCTGAAAAAGCACTTAATATTTTTTCATATCTAGGCCTGGGCCTAGGCCCCAGCCTCCAATTACTTGGGACAGTTCCAAGCCAATGTGAACAAAATAAATAAAAATGCGAAAAAGGTAGAGCGCAGAATATAAAGTCAAAATCATTCGTTGGTGTACGCCAACCAAACAATGTTTAAAAAACTTTAGTTAGAATCAAGTTGTAATTTTTAACGTAACTTCAAACTTCTCCTACGGTCGTATTATTTATTGATCATTAGATTAATTTTTATTCAATTATTAAAATTAGATTTATAATTAATTGAATTAATTTCTATATCATATTATTATTATCTATAAATTATTAAATTAATTTTATTCAATAATAGGAATTATATTTATAAATTATTAAAATTAAAATTATTTCTCATTAATATATAATTTGAGATTAATTATAGTACACACTTTTTCTTAATTTCTTATAAATTGGCCAAATCAATCAAATCAACAATAATTTAAGAAATTTAAAATCCAATAAATAAATAGGAAATTAATAATCCCCTTTAATGCTTACCCATATACATAAATTAATAATTTCTTTTTAAGTCTATTAATTGGGTATTAATTATCAAATCCATCAAACGAAACCTAACCCTTGACCCCTCCAAGTATTAATCGTATCTTGCACGTTTATATTGGCCAAACGAAACTAGTTTCACATTTTTTCACATTTTCAAATTAAAATAAACAAAGAACAAATATTTTTAAAAACACACACAAAATATTACAGTTCCAAACAAATCTGAATAATTTTTATTTTTATTTTTATTTTTATAGATTCACAAAATAATAGAATTCTTGCTCAAACATGATTAACTACCAAGTCTTTTTCGTCAATATCATCATCTACAAGCCAACAGTTCAAACACATACTGAGATAATTAAAAGTGATGATTATTAGTTTACACAATTGCAAGCAGAAGAAATCATGTTTTAAAACACCAAACATGGGGTTGGGGATTATGATGAGGAGATTGGTCTTGATCAATCATGTTTTGAACGGTCTGAAACTCTTCCACGTGGCAAGGCAGAGTGATGGGACCTTTCTGATCAAATCCATATTCTTCTTCCGCTTCTTTCAGCAACTGCATGAACAAAGGATGATTGATGTAGATCACAGGAATAACAAATTTTCGTTGTTTCTTTCCTTCTTGACCTACTAAAATTGCTAAGCAACCCTTCGGAGGAATATTATTTCTCATCTCATCATCTTTCTTCTCATGATCATGATCATGATGATGATGATGAAAATGAAGGTGGGGCAGATGAAGATGAAAATTCAGATGGTGATGGTGTTTTTCTCCAATCCCCATTTCAAGATTCAGAAAAAAAAGATCTCAAATGAAAACCTAATATGTTTTTCAAAAAACTAAAACTTTTTTTCCCTAAAAGTTACAAGAAAACGAGAGAAAAAGGCCAAGGGTCGGAGGAAGAGATGACTAGATTGAATAGAGTAAGTGAAAAATCCGTGAGGGATCTTGGGATGTTGCTCATGATAAATGAGAATCAGTCATAAGCAACATATGAAAATAAAAATAAATAAATCTCAGAGATTGTTAAGGATGAAAGATTGATATTTATATAGAAATTCAAACAAGGAAGAAGTCAAGAAGGAAGGAAGAGAAAAGAGAGATTTCTAGGGTTTGCTTAGGGCAGACTCCAAGCTTCCTCTTTCTCTAAAAATATTGGAACCGATAGCTGAAAAAGTCGTAATTGGGGTTGAATTTTATTATTATTTTTTTTTTCTAAGATACGTTTTTGGTTTGGTTTAATTTTCCTTGTTGCCAAGTATTCTACACCAGGGATTTGCAAATTCACTATTCCCACTCAGCATTTTTGGAAAGTGTAAATTTGATATTATTGCGTGTAAATCATGCCATAATTATAAAATTGACGTTATCTTCTATCGTTACTCTTACACTCTTTTTTTAATAGTATTTTATTATAATTCTCAATTCTTTTAGAATACTTTTTATCTTTTTTATTTATAAAAAATACAACAAAAAATTTATAAATTGCTTTACAAAAGCAAAGTTAGGGTGCCTGCATTCAATTAAACCTAAGGCGACAAAAAAGGATATACACGTGTTATAAATTTAATTAAAATGTCTAGTTTAATTTTATTAATTTTAAATATATTTGTGAAGACCTTAATTTGTTAATTAAAATAAATTTTTTATTTTTATTATAATTTCAATAATAATTTTAATTATATTTATTTTAAAAGTTAAATATATCATCTTATTTTTATAATTTTTTTAAATTTATGAATTAAACAAACCAATAAAAATATTTACGATTGTTTTAGAAAAATAATAAAATTAAATTGTCTATTTAAATCAAATTTTAGGTATATATTCTTTATAATAGGTGGCTGTACCTGTAATTTGTATGCAAGAAAAATAAAAGAGAATTATTATTATATTTATATATGAATAGATGGCGTGGAACAGATCAGATAGGCCCAAATGAGTATGTACATACAGCCAACAGTATGTGTATGTCTGGAATGGAGCATGACTATGAAACGTCAACAGTTACTTTCTTACCCGTTTTCTTTTTAGTTTTTTCAGAAAAATTTTAAATATTTTTATTTTTATCCACGCGGATAAAGAATTCTTCAAACACGGCAGGGGAGGTTTATTTGGTTGGATGTGAACCCATTGGGCCCAGAATTCCAATTATGACTGCTTCTTATGGCAGATTTTAATAATAAATTATTGTCAAAAAAAAAAAAAAAAGTGTCATTTGAATTAGCGTGTTAATTTGAATATACGGATCTTATTTATATCATATTAATAAATTTATAATATTTTTTATTTATTTAAATATAATTTATTTATTTATTATATCAAAAAAATTTAATTTAAATATAATTTATTTATTTTTTATATAATTTATTTTTTATATAAATAATATAATATAATATAATTAAATCATTAACTCGATTTAATTTATTTAATTAATTAATATAAAATTTAATTTATTTAATATAAATAAATAAAATTATTATATTAAATAATTATTCATTTAAATATAATTATTTATTTGAATACAATTATTTATTTAATTAATTATATTTTAAATAAATAAACAAATTTAAAAAATTAAATTCGAATCCGACACGATTATTAATTGTGTGATATAAATACGATCCGATTATTATTTGAATCAAAATTTTTAAATCTGAATCTGTTTAATTATATCGAATTCATGTTAAATAATCGTATCTTAGACTAAATTATCTTTTTAATATTTAAATATATATTTCCTGTAGATATGATTGATCATTGATGTTGTCATCAATGTTCAAGTTTCATAAATAAAAATGGATCCCCTAAATTTTGAATTATTTCATTTCATTTTATTTTAATTAAATATATTAAATAATTAGCTTTTAAAAAATATTAAGAATTTGTGAAAGAAAACATGAAAATTGTGCGAGAGAACGAGAGAGTAAAATATTATTAGGTACAATAATATGAGTAATATAAATTAATATGATAGTATTATATAATTATTATATATTTTATATAATTTATTATTCTTATAAAAATTAGAATATATAATAATTATATAATATTATCACATTAATTAGTAAATAAAATTTAAATTTCTAATAGTAATCTATTAACTAATATATTGTATTTCATGAAAGTGTGGGAATAAGTTTTGCTTTGACACAGAAAAGGTCGGCAATGAAAATGAGATTGTATATATGTTTTTGTTTTGTTTTTTCTTTTCTCCCAGAAGATGCTTAATCTTTTATTCTTTTTACTATTTAATAGTCCATATTAATGGCCTACCACTTGACCTTATCACATTTAAAATTTTAAAATATTTACATTTTGGATCATGATCAGCTATTTATCTAAACTTTGTATTTAATAAATGTAAGTATATAATTAATAATTAACAAAAAAAAATAGTATAATAAATTATAAAGTGAGTCTTTTTCTACCATAATTTTTACTCTAAATACCCATATTTTAATTTTAAAAAAACTATTATAAAAATATTATCAATATATATATATATTATTTTTGAGGTAAAATTTTTCACATATTAATTTTATAAATTATCTCTATATTTTATTAAATATTTAGTACGGAATTCATAAAATATCATCTTTAATTGTAAATATATCTTGTTTCAATTTAATTAATTTGCATGTATATTTAAGGTATATTGGACTCTTTAGAAAGAGCAGTTAAGCCTATCATCCTTTTTCTTAATTTTGTAATTTTTTACTGTATTTTATTATTTTTTGCAAAGAACGTATATATTATATAATGAAGAATTTTAAATTTTTAGTAAGATAAATATTTTTATAGGTATATAAAAAGAAATTACATACATACATAACAAAACAAATTAATCGAGGACTTTCTAAATATTTATAAGCGTGTGTAAATTAAAGATTTTTAAAATTTTTTTAATAGGAATGTAGAGCGTGAAAGTGCTTAAAATATAATACTAATAAATTTATCATAAATTATAATTATACAAAATAATGATGTATAAGTATCAAAATATCAAAAACGTCGAATAAATTTATATAAGCATGATTAGATTTATAAATTAATGTGATAAAATTATATTTATGTCGCTTGTTATTTATATTTTATAATTTTATATTCAAGATTTTAACTTATTATAAAGATTTAAGAAACTTAAATCTTAATCTTCTTAGGTTTATTTAGTAGCTCTTCCAAGATTAGAGGGGCATGGCATAGTCAAGATGACTTGGCATTTAAACCTTTCCCTTTCCAGTCAATATTGATTGTTGGAAGCTTGAAACTTCAAACCTAAGCAAATTTAAGACCTTTTAAAGGCAGAAGCAAACATTGTGTAAAGGAAAATGATGGAATTTAATAATCAATACATTAATTTTTTATCCACTCAATCATATTTTATTATTATTTATTTTATTATAAATAAAAAATTTTAATTTAAAATATATTTATAATAAAAATTATCAAGTGCCAATTTACGCATTTTATAAAAAATACTATTAAGAATGCAAATATTTCATATAAATTTTTGTATATAAAATGATATGACATGATAATATTGCTTAATATATTATTCATCTTATTAATTATATTAATTTTATATTTTTATAAATTAATAATGTTATACCATGTCAGTTTTGTTTATAAAATTTATATAAAACATTTATATTGTTAAAGTTACTCTTTTTTATAAAATATTAATCCAAAATCAAATAAAGATAATTTATTTATAATGTTGTAAACTATGAACTAAGCCCAGCCATTCATACGTTTTTATGAGAAGGCAGACGTCACTCTAACTATGAACTTTGTTCATTGAAGTCGGCCTCACAAATAGATGGGCTATACTTTAAACTAAACTGAGCCCAATTAGAAACTTGAGTCTCCGAAAGCAAAGAAGCAGCCTTTGCAATTTGGGTCTAGTACCAAACCAGTTAGTTGGCCAATTAACTACAACAAATTTTCAAAGTAACCATGGTCACAAAATCTTCATAACTTAGAATATTAATTTTCCACCAGATAATTTAATATAAATTATTGAAGAGCCTGCTTATTCATTCATTAATATAATAATAATAAAATTGAATATAAATAAAACGAATAATAGTACAATTTTTGTTTGGTCTACTGTCAAATGGTATTATAATAGTGGCGCCTATTCAAGTTTTGTTTGATCTAATAATAACATGCCTGCTGTGTACCAATTCATGATTTATAACAAATATAAAATGCAAACGAAATTTTCTCATACTTGAAGCAAAAAAATAAAAAATAAAAAAATCTCTGTTTTGTAGTTAAATACTAAATATTAAAAACAAAAATTAAAAGAAATTAAACTAAAACGTAAACATGAAATTTGTACTAAAATCACATTATCTCAATTAACCCAAGATGAAATTCTCTTATGCTTTCCTCATCTTCCATTTTTTTTTTTCGACACATACTCTTCCGTGAATTCGTCTCCGGCCATGATCAAATTGAGGGATACCGCCGGTGCCAACCGTCTCCTCCAACAGCCAACGAGTCTGCAATTGGTAAAATGACTAAAATGCCTTGCCCGACGACAGCACACGTGAATGTGCTAAGAAATGAGATGAATGCAACTAAACCAAAATTTTGCGCATTCGGGGTCCAAAGAACGGTTAATCCCAAAAATAAAACTTGTATCGTTATACTTATTAATACGGTGAAAGCAAGAGCGTATGTTCTCACCCTTAGTTTCTTGTTGATGACTAGCGATACAACGCTCCAACACGAAAACAAAAAATATAAGAAATAAACCACCACGAAAACGGCGAACAAGCACGTACTCAACAGAGGGTAAGAGCATAACACAGTTTTTCCACCGGGACTATCGTAGGAAACCTCAGCGCTTTGATGGAAGAACTCCGGCAAATGGGACTCAAGACTTTGGCTGGATAAAACCAAGAATTGTAGGAAAGCGAGGGGAACGCATGTAGCCAAGAGAAATCCAAAAGCCCAGGAACCACCCGGGGTTTTTCTCTTGATGCAAAAGTGAAGAAGGAAAAGTAGGGTTACCAGGAAACCAGGTTCTAAAAACCCTAATGAGAGAACAATATGGAGTTTGCAAAATGACGTTTGTTGAGTTAGGGTTAGGGTTTGAAAATAAGGGTAAAGATAATGTCTTCGGAAGAAGGGTAACCTGAGAGTTTCGTTGAGAGTCCAGAGGCTGATGAAGAAGACGAGAAGCAATCGAACGGCCCAGAGAGCGTTGAATCTTTGTAAATAATGAGTGTTCTGGGTTTTGAAATGGAGGAAGAAGATCAAACAAAGCGAAAACAGAGACAGAAGGAGAAGAATAGAGATTAAAGAAAGGGTGGCTAGATCAATGGCGAAATCAGGAAATGGTAAGGAAGGAAGCTCAATCATCGCACGTAGACGCTATAACAAATGACTTTGACGATAGAAATATGATAACAAGCACGACGATGACGAGCATAACACGACGGCGACAATATACAAGGCATAACTTTGTTGAAATTTTATTTTTTATTTTTTTGTCGGGTGGGTGGTTGTCGGAAGAGAAGTAATAATATTGGAGGAGGAGAAGAGATTTCAGGGGCTAGAGGGATTTCCCTCCCCCTTAATCTCCAACCGGCGGGAAAATTTGCTGGATTTATTTTCTTTTTCTATATCTATTTCTTTCTTGAGAAAGTAAAAGAATGGAATCCGTTAATGAGATGGCCGCATTGTTTTCGGGATTGAGTGGTTATATAGTAGTTATAATTTTGGAATATACACATGGAATATAAGAATTATTTGAGATTTTTTATATAAATAAATCATGTATTAAAAACAAAAATGTGGGTTATAAATCATCATCACCATTATTATTATTTTAGTTGTTTAATTAACAATTGTAATTTGAGTTGTAAGTTTCAAGTTATTTATTTGGAATATTGCATTATATGGCTGAGTTGTAGATAAAAAAAGTCAAACCACACAGATTCGAAATTGTGATTTTATCCTGAAATTTTGTGAAATATAAGAACAGTTGTATATTATTGAATTATTGATCTGTGAGAGTCAAAATAAGAGCTAGAAATTTAAATTAGGTGGCTGGCATTTCACAAATGGAATTAAAAAATGGTGTGTGTTGAGCAGAGCAGGCAATAGCTAACAAAAGTAACAGATTTATTACTATTTGAGAACAATTTTCATGTGGTCTGATTCTTAATTTGGCAACAGAAATTCAAAAACAACAATAGAGAGACATTGATTAATCAAACCTTATATAATTAACTAATTACGTCCATGCATTTATAGAAATTTCCTACATGATATTTACTAAATATTTTTGTTATATTCATATACATATTCCTAACCTGAAATACGATATATTGACAAAAAAAAAAACAAGTATAGAGTTTGTATTTATAATATTATTCAGAAAAAAGAAAATATAAATTTTGTTATATAATTAAAAAATATAAATTAATAAATTGTTCCACCGAATATTTTTTAAGTTTAAATTAAACCCACAATATAACTTTTGTGATCTCAAATCACTGCATTCCAAATTAACAAATAATTAAGCAGCTTAATCACCGGGAAAGCACAAAAGTTCATTAAAAAAGAAGAAGCAAAACTAGAGTCTTGCAATTATATAGTACAATTGGCATGCAATTGCAGCATCTTAACTGCTGAATTGTACAAAATACAATTCGACGGTTTGTTATAAAGTGAAAGTTTTCGATATTAAATTAAAATTATCTTATTTAATTCAGATGATTCATGTAGAAACCCTACACTTTCAGTATCACTTTCTATTTGACCTTTTAAAATAATTTTTTTCTTCTTTCTTTTCCCCTCATTGTGCGCACTTTGTACACCTGCCTCCCACTAAGACAAATAGAAAATCAAAATTCCGTGGGACCATTACAACGACACTGTTGCATTCACTACAGGAGAGAAGATATAAATTCAAATACAAACACTACGACACCGTTGCATCCATCATCACACGGAAGAAATTAAGGTTTATGCCTTGTGGTGAAAAATTAGTTAGAAAATTAATAAGGTTACGTATCATCATAAATTCATATACAGGTGCAATGCAGGTATAGACCTGAATTTCCAAAAGAAGCCAAGAAACATAACTTCCAACCGTCACTTCGGAGTACGTAGAAATCTCGGCATGCAAATTTTGTTTAGATTACTGAGCAGCACTCTGGGAACTGTTGTAACAAAGAAAAGGCAATTAATCAATTGCCCGTTGAATTTTTCTTTACATAGAGTTTGTCGATTAAAGAAAATAGACAAATGGTCATCCAATGAAATTCTGATCGAAGAAATTGAATGAGCAAAAATGGAAATAACATCTGTAAAAGTAAAAGATTTGATGCGTAGCGAGTATATAAGTATGTATATACATTGCTTGCCTGTATAGATTCTCCCACAGGCATTAGAAAGAAATTCATGGATCTTGATTCAGAACTGTGTCAGTGTCATTTCATCAGCAAAGTTTCTTTTACAATCATACAGAAATCAGTACTGTCAAAAGTAAATGTGAGCAATGCATTAATGAATGGCTTGGATTTCAATGAGAAGTTTTCCATTTTCATGTAAGTTAAGGAGCCTGAAAACAACAAGAGATATATACAGGAATCAGGAAGACGAAGAAAGCAATGTGCATGCATTGGTTTGCTAATTTACAGAGAGCTATATTCATATTTTCCAACTTTTCAATTGATTTTTTTTTGGTCATCATCGAATAACGTTAATGCAAGTGAACTTTCTTCATTTTGATCAAATAATCACTAAAGTTAATTAACTATATGTAGGAGAGACAGTTTATTATAGACTGCATCAATGGGCAAAAAAGGCTTTGAAAAGAAAGGATATATGCATATATAGCATATTTCTAAAGCTAAAAGAAAGGAACTTCCTTTAGTTAAAGAAAGAATAGAATCAGTACTAGCTTAGCTTAGCTAGAAGATCAGAACATTTAATATTCCAAATCACAAATGCATTCTGGAGCACCGTATGCTTTCCACTGAGAACTAATACCAAAGAAATTCAGTAATATATTTATTAGATAATTATATATCAGTAAAGTTAAGAGGAGTACAGATTGATCAGACTCACATAACTAGCTAAATAATCGACGTACGTACGCCTACTCCCACTAGCAAGAAAATATATAGAAATTTTTTACTCCGTTTAATTAATGCAATAAAAGATCTTAGCCCAGGATTTAATTAAGGGTAATTTTGTTGTTTATGATCTCTTCATGATTTCTTTCTAGTAGAGAGAGAAATTTCAAACACCTGATTGCAAATAAAATCGTTGGAGTTCAAATAATCGTTAAACTGGTGAAGAATGAAATGAGACAAGAACATCATGATAGCAAGAGTTAAAAGAATTAGAATAATATTTGAAGAAAAGAATGAACAAGGAACAATGATGAAAAAATTTAGCTAGTCTATTTCAGCAGAAGCAGCTTAAAACTATATACAACAGTCAAAATTTTCATCATTACACCAATCTGCAGTTTGTAAAATCAACAAACTTTTAATAATTTCCATGGGAAAAAAAAATAAATCTTACCAGCTAAATATTAAGACTAACCCGATCAAAGAACGCCGAGAAATTGTAGCAGAAGCTCCAATAGAAGCAGTAATTAAGGGGAATGAAGCCTGGTCCGAGAACACACAAAACCTAGTTCTTTTCACAACATGAACTGGATCGATTAGTTTCCTTGAACCAGACAATATTCCCCTCAAAACAAAAGCTTCCCAGTTATGCATACTCTTTCTTCTTCTTCTTTTCTTAAGGGTTTTGTCTTTATTTTTGTCTCAAAATGGTGAAATATTCGTTTTTTTTTAACAAATGAATAAAAAAAAAGAGGGCTGAAGGCAGAGACCACAGGAGTGATTTCTGGAACTGATAAGCTGTGTAGGGCTAGAGTCAGAGCTAGATTATATAATAT
>JAVXUL010000008.1:17424438-17437961 GCA_035590515.1 Trichilia minutiflora | reverse complement strand
ACCTATATTCTGGGGATTCGGCTCTATAGAGATAGAGTGAAGCAGAATAATCAGTCATTGTCATAGTCTATACATAAGAAAAATGCTAAAGAAGTTTGGCATAAAAGAATCCAAAAAGGGTTTATTACCCTATAGTCATAGTGTTCATCTTTCCAGAAAGATGAAACATATGACAGATTCTGAGTGAAAGCGTATGAGGAAGATTCCTTACGCTTCGGTGATAGGGAGTCTTAAATATGCTTTATGATGTACAAGACCTGATATTGAAAAATAAAGTATTCTATTAAAATAAAATTTTAGTGTATTAAAAATAGAAGTGATAATTTATATTAGAATACGATTATTTGACATATGTTCAAAGATTAAATAGATTCATATTTGAAAATTTTAATATAAATAATAATTTAAATATATTCGTGTTATACAATAAATAAATATATGAAATTTAAATTTGATCTTATAAATATGTTCATTCAATTAAAATATAATTAATTAAATAAATAATTTTATTTAAATAAATAATTATACATAATTATTTAAGATAGTAATTTTATTTATTTATATTTTAATACTTAATCTATATTTAAATAAATAATTCATTAAATAGATTAAATTTTATATTAATTAATTAAAAGATTGAATTGATTAGATTAAGTTAATAATTAAATCGTATTGTATTATGTAATCTGTTTAATAAATAAACAACAAAATTAATAAATTGATAATACAATTAATAAATAAATTATATTTAAATTAAGAATTTTTAATACAATTAATAAATGAATTGAATTAAAATTAATATAAAAAATATTATAAATTTATTAACACAATTATATAAATACAAGACATTTAGAATTCCCATCCCTTATTAAAAGAGCATTCAACACATTTAAAGAATGAAGATGACCTAATTTTCAATCGCAAACTCTTAATGATCGAGGATTGACCACTTGTACATACTAAATAAATGTTAAGTTAGCAAAGCAGCCAACACTTGTCCCCATCTCATGAATACATATATACATTAGATATAGTCTGACAATCAAGAGAAGAAGAATTCATGCTGGAATTCACATTAATCATGGTCATGGGTCCGTTATATATTGTATTTTGTCTGTCATTAACATATTAATAACAAAATTATATATTAATATGCAATTAATAGCAAATGGATATGAATTGTATTTTGTCTGTCATTTTCAATACCAAGTTCTTGGTTGAGGGGAATGTTTTTATTCCCTTTGACACGCACTAGATAGTCTTTAAGAAGAACATAATAACCTAAAACAACAATCAATTTTGAATTTAATGAATGAAAGGACTGAGATGTTTTGGATCAACACGCACCAACTTCTTCTTTTTTTCAAATTTGTTTCTTGTTTATTAACTCCCTGAACCTGAATTTGCTTTTCGAAGAGTTCATCATTTGCTCTCCCTCCCTCCCTCTCTCCTATATTCCTATTTGATCGAAGCTTTAAAGATGTTTTGATGGGTGGAATATATCATTGCATATTTATATATATTCTTTTAAAGGATTAAGATTTGATGGATCCTCATTTAAATTTTTATTGAGTATATAAAGATTTATTTCATAAATTATAGATTATATCAGAAGAGTTAAGAAATATATATATATTATTCATATTAGTATATTTTATTTAACTTTAACTTTATAATTTATCTAAATTTTAGATTAAAAAATATAAAGCATTACTATCGATCTCAAAAATTTTATCTTTTAAAAAATATAAAAATTCATTAACACGCTTATTTTATTTTAAAAATTATTTATAAAGTCATGAATTTATTAAATCAACAAAACCAATCCCCGAATTCCAATGGGAACATGCATTCAATTGTTTCTCTAGAATTATCGTCAACGATAAGGGCCCGCCATAGACCCAAAAATGGGTCATGTCCAAGGTATCTTAAGCTGCCGAATTGACAACTATGAAATAAACATTTCACCAACTATCGCATTACATGGAGAATTAAATTAAATTAAATATAAGTTAATGTCACTCTGTAATCTATAGAGCCATCCATTTGCAACAACATCAAAATACAAGAAATCCCACCAAAAATGGAGATTGAGAATCTAAATTAATCAAGGGCATGTTTGCCTATTTATTCATGCAAACTTATATATATATATCAAGATTTGTTTTAATTTAATTAAATCTTAGATTTTATTTGAAATTATGATTGTTCTACTGCATTTTAAAAATAAATTTTAGTAACACTAATATTTTATAAAATTCATATATTTTATAATACTTTTCTTTTATAATAGTTATAATTTAAGAGTTATTACACTATAATATTAAATAGAGTTTTATTGATTTAACTTCACAATATCTTTTTACACTTCTTAATTTGTGGATATTAGGCTGGTCAATTGCTTTATTCCTCTCTTTTTTTTTCATGATTAATTAAGTTGTTACAACTCAATCAATTACCATCAATTTTACCTTTAATTTTTTGTCCTAAGCTCAGTAATCTGCCCTTGGTAGACCAAAGATTGTAAGTAGAATTATCTATAATTTGCAATAACTTCTTTTTTTTTTTTTTAAATAAATGTAAAATGCCTGTCTTTGTTACTCTTCCTCTATGCTTGTGAAGGAGAGAAGATAGTGAGTATCTCGGAGAAGTAATTATTCCTGCTTCATTAGAATCAGATTTCCAATTATATCAACAACGTACACAAATGATAAGAAATAATGGATTCATTGTATTTCATTAAGAAACTGATCAATGTTCTGAGATTTTTTTTTCCCATTTTCCATCAAAGAAAATGATTAATCAAAGTATATGGTCTTATAGTGACAACTCATATAATAATAATAATTTATTTATATTTAAATAATGAAGCTGGGATGATAGAATTGGACAAAAATAATGAAATGGGAAATAAAAAAAGGAGGAAAAGAAGACAAAAATGAACTACAATCCAAATTCAAGAAGTTGAAAGCCATACGATACCTACTTCTTTTGTAATTAGTTAAACATTATCCATCAATGGGAATAGTCATAAACAAATACAATTGTTTGAAAGGAAGACATGGGTATATGTTAAACCTAATGTTAGTCATTTCCTTCACGCCAAATATTTAATGTAGAACATACTCTTCAGCATTATTTTTCAGTCCCACACTTCTCTTTGCTTTTGTTTTCTTTCAAACTTCATTCAAAGGTTACTATATTATAATTATTAATTTTTGAAATTTATAGGATACAATTATTAAAGCACAAGAGCCTTTCTCAAAATAAATAAATAAATAAATCGAGAGAGTTCGAGATAATTTCATCTGTTTATTCATATCATGAATTAACGCGAAAAAATAATTTTATTGAATGAATTTTATTAAAATTATGACTTTGCTTAATATTATGTTATGGTGATTATGAAATAAAATAAATATTAAAATTTCATAAAATCACAAGTACCATAACAGACAACCTTATATCTTAAAATTAATTTTTTTTCTTCTATAAATCTAATGTACGTATGATCAATTTATAAAGCATTTAAAAATGGAATTTAAGCAAAAATAATTATTATTTACATTAAAAATTAAAAAATGATCCACAACATAATTTCATTAAAAAATGATCAAATTTTGAAAGTTAACTTTCGTACACGTAGAAAATTATTTATACTCAAAAATTAACTTTCGAGATTGAAAAAATATTTTCGTGTTAGAAACTACATATGGTTATTTTTAATAAAATTTTGTTTAAATTTTTAATATAAAAAAAATAGTCATATATAATAAATAAGAGCGTATCTTTTATATCAATTCTTCTCACTTACGGAATATCAGTATTTTTGAAATGTCTTTGAAAAAGTTTTATCTTCTCTCTGTCTCTTTCTATGTCAGTATATATCTATATCTATATAGATATAGATATAGATATGGGTAAAGTTGCTGAAAAGATTATAAGAAGAGATTCTTCCTTCCTATCCAATTAACTTGACAACTGAATAGATGGAGACAATTAGAGAAGACTCCGCTGGAGCATCATCAATAGAAAAAGAATTCCAAAAACTTGCCTCCCCTCAAACTCCAATAACGAAGAAGAACAGGTTGCAGCAGAACTCGGGCTGCAACCTCGGCAAGTTGCTATATGGTTTCAGAACAAAAGAGCTCGATGGAAATCAAAACAGATTGAGCAGGATTATGCTAAACTCAAAGCTAATTATGACTGCTTAGCTTCTCGTTTTGAATCTTTAAAGAAAGAGAAAGATTCCTTGCTCCAAGAGGTAATTAATTAATTATTTATGAACTTATGCTTAAATTAAAATTTATCAGTGTATCCGTAATAAATCTAGCTCACACTAATTTTTTTTTTTCTTCTTTTGTTTTAACAGTTGCAGAAGCTAAACGAAAAGATGGAAGAATCTGACGATTTGAGAAGAGTTCGAAGTTACCAGGCCGAGCATGAATCAAGCAAGATAAGTTTCATGGAGGAAGGACTAGAAAACGATAAAGAGTTGATGCATTTACAGGAGAAGAACAATATCAATAGCTTTGAAGAGCAGTATGGATATGAAGAACATGAATTTCTTAACGTTGAATGCATAAGCAGTGATTCTTTAACATCATCTGAAAACTGGTTTGGCGGGGACTTCATCTCTGGTGTGTTACTAGATCCGTCTACAAGCAGCGGCTCACAGTGGTTAAACTTCTGGCCTGTTTGAAAAAAGTTGTGCCAATTGGCAATTAGGACCATTTTCGGGTGCATGACGATTCAATCTTGTATTATTTTGTGATTTAGTTGTGTTTTGTTTTGTTTCGTTACCTCAAAGTGTTATTTGATAGATAAAAATAAGTTAGATAGCTGTTTTTATCTTCGAATTTAGAATATGTATTTTTTATAAGAATATAAGATAATAAGAGAATTTTAATTCGTCTTTTATATCGTAAAGTTAGATAAATTTTAAATATATTAAATAATTATATATTAAATTAATTTTACATTTAATTAGCCGTCATAATTTAATCACATATGGATTAGCATTTTTCATATAAAAAATAAAAAAAAAGATTTAATTGTGTTTTCACAATTCTCTCGCGTTAATGTATATATATCTCTTAGTTGTTTTAGCTCTTTCATTATACTTGTACATGTAACTAGAATATATTTTAGATAAATTAATTATATATAAATATAGATATAGATATACGTGTGCCCACGGGCCAATTTAAATCCTTTAATTCGAAAATGATATTTTATTTATATTTTATATTATATAAAAAAATTTAGAATTTGTTCATATTCGTATCTAATAAATTGTGACTGTCCCTTCTTAGTTACTAATTGATTACATCCTTTCTACTTCAAAAATTAGATTTGATTTATATTTATATAATATTTAATAAAAAAAGTTTTAATAAATTCGGAAAATATATTATCCCACTTAAATTTGCATAAGCACATGTTTTATTATTCAATAATATCAATTTTTTCATGCTTAGGGGGAGGTGAGCTTTGGAGTCTCTGAAAATCCAATATAAACACTTTCCCAGCTACATTGAACACATGATAACATTAGTCGTGACAGTTTGGCCGAGTGGTCTAAGGCGCCAGATTTAGGCTCTGGTCCGAAAGGGCGTGGGTTCAAATCCCACAGCTGTCAATCATTTTAATTGGGAATTTTTCATTTTTAATTGATAATATTTTTAATTAAATTTTATCCACAAACATGACCAGGAACACTAGAAGCTAAACTGAAACTGGAAATGGTTTTGTTTGTGTTTCGTCTGAGGAAATCTAGCATTTAAAGTGTTTTGTCTCGGGATATTTAGTAGTAAATATGGCTTTCTCAGTCTCGACAGCCACAGCTTCTTTCTGTTGCTTCAGTGCTTCCAAAGAAGTCTCCTCTCCATCCTTCAGACCTCCAAAACTCCCTCTTTTCTGGCCATGGGAAAAGGTAACACCAATCTTCCTTTTTCCTTTTTATTTTTAATTTGCAAGAAGCGAAAGAATGTGAAAATTCTCTAATGGGAAAATGAGCAGGTAAAATTGGGGCCAATGAGTGTTTCTCCTATGGGGTTTGGTACTTGGTCGTGGGGAAACCAATTTCTTTGGGGGTATCAAGAGTCAATGGATTCTGAGCTTCAACAAACTTTCAACTTGGCCGTTGAAAATGGCATCAATCTCTTTGATACAGCTGATTCTTATGGAACTGGCAAGTTAAATGGCAAAAGTGAACAACTTCTTGGCAAATTTATCAGTGAAATTCAAGGCTGGTGTTTTCTTCTTACTTTATTCCTTTTGAGATGGTAACTATTGATTGATTCGTTGAAAATTGTCAAGCTGTGAAGATTACTCAAGTGAATTTTATGCCACAGTGTTCAACGTCTATTTACACGTTCATTGGATTATCAGAATTCAAGAACGATTGACAATGATAATCTAGCATAGTTTTATCATGAGACCATGTTTTTGGTTTAAGATAAGGCTTGTGGTTATTTAAGTTTGGCTACAATTTCAGGGCAAAAGAGGGTACAAGATGAAATTGTGATTGCTACCAAGTTTGCAGCATATCCATGGCGTCTGACATCGGGGCAATTTGTCAAGGCTTGCAAGTATACTCTCTTCACTTTCGTGTTTCAATGCTTACATTACGTAGTAATAATGTGCACATTAGTTTATATTAGCTGTTTCTGTGAATTATAGAATTTTTAATGAAGAATTCGTTCTCTAGGGCATCTCTTGATCGTCTGCAGATCAAACAAATTGGAATTGGACAGCTACATTGGTCTACTGCAAATTATGCTCCTCTGCAAGATTTAGCTCTTTGGGATGGTTTAGTGGCAATGTACGAGAAGGTTTGCATTACTTCCACTCAAATGTAGTAGAAGCAATTAATTAGCAGATATGAGAATTTGCTCCAGAATTTTTAGGCACAAATAGAAAAGTTGAAATAATATCATCTAAAATAACCTGAAAGAATTGGTATGATTTTGTGTACTTCTGTTTAGTAAGAATCAGAGTTGCTTTTGAAATTGTTAAAACTTGTGGAAATGGTAACGCAGGGTTTAGTTCGAGCTGTTGGAGTGAGCAATTACGGACCGAGCCAGCTTATGAAGATACATGATTACCTCAAAGCCAGAGGAGTCCCCCTAAGCTCAGCTCAGGTAACAACTGTATAACTTCATCGAGATTATTATTCATGGCTTTCACAGGACACTGTTTGCCAAAACGACAGATCTCACTCTATTGTGCATTGCTAATGTCATTGAGTTTACTGAATATGATACATTTGTTAACTATAATTAGAATATATGTTTTGTTTCAAACTTGATTTGTTATTACTCAGCTTTTATATTACCATACAACGGAGATCAGTCTGCATTACAATTCCTTGTCATCAGGTGCAATTTTCTTTGCTAAGCTTGGGAGAAAATCAGCTCGAGGTCAAGAATATATGTGATTCTCTGGGTATTCGCTTGATTTCTTACAGCCCTCTAGGACTTGGAATGCTTACTGGGAAATATTCTCCTTCTAAACTTCCAAGTGGACCTCGGTATTGCTTTTATTCACTATAGTTATTCACTCTCTCTCTATATATATATATATTTGTTTTCTTTCAATTTTCTTGCATTATTCATTGCTTGTTTCCTAATAGAGCGCATGGTCTTTTATCAGGGGCCTGTTATTCAGACAAATCCTTCCAGGATTGGAGCCTTTATTGATCTCTCTAAAGGAAATTGCACAAAAACGGCGCAAAACTATACCTCAAGTATGTGTTTTTTGAACAATTTGCTAAGGACTGCTCTGTGCATTTATTCTCACAATATCTCTGATGTTAGACATTTTATAAGCAGGTTGCAATAAACTGGTGCATCTGCAAGGGTACCATACCTATACCTGGAGTTAAATCTGTAAAGCAAGCAGAGGAAAATTTGGGAGCTCTAGGTTGGCATCTCAGCTCGGCTGAGTTGCTTCAGTTAGAATTTGCAGCAGCTGAATCTCCAAAGAAAATGATCCAAAACATTTTTCAGACAAAGTGAGTTTTGATTTCCTTGCACATCCAAAAACATTAGCTATTTTGGTTTGCCTTTAAGAGACAAGATCAGTATGATTTTTTTTCTCTCTCTTTCAAATAAGAGATAAATGTTTGTTGGTAAAAGACGCGGCCAAAGAAATCTGTTTCAGAAGATGAAATGACTGGCAACGAACATCAAAGGATGTTAAAGTTTGCTATTAGAAGAGTCGATTCTCCTCTTGAGAAGATGGTTAGTGAAAGAAAGAAGAATATGTAAACAGGTACCAATCGGCTTAACCCTTAAGAAACAAGCACGTTGAAGTTTTGCCTGACAGCCAGCAAGACAATTTTATTCTTATTTCTTGTAATTTTGTGATTCTGTTCAAACGGAATTTTAAATTGAGCTATTCCTTCTATCAAAAATCCATCTAAAAAGGGGACGAATGGGAGGAAGATTTGCTAAATCAAACATTATTTGTTAATGGTGCGATTTCTTTAAACGAAATGAAATGAAATTAACCGGCTGTGTGAAAATCAAAAGAAAAGAACATAGCTCACAAATACACAAGACCAAGCACCATACCCATCAAAGATATGATATAGTAAAAACTTAAAAATTACTGGCTTCATCAACATAAAACCATCAAAGTTTTATGCTAAAAATACTCTCAAAACATTTGAAGTCTTAACATAAGAAAGTCAAAATCCTGAATGTCTACAATCAGCCAACTCTCTGATGCTACATTTACCAAAAACATCCAGTAACATAGTATAAGATGTAGCATTCCTCCACAACCAACAGTCTACTTGATCTTCTTCTTTGGCCTCAGCTGCAATACAAGTAATACACAGTGTCAATTAGTAATAATAATAAAAATATTAGAAGAAGATTATGATGAATAAAAAAATGAATAATGCAGTAAAAGCAGTCCAAAACATAACAGAATTCTGTAATGGTGGTTTACCTGGTTGCTGTGTCCACATTTCTTCTTCCTGCAATTCACAGCACGAGGATGAAGCCGTGCATAGCATCTGTTACACAACACCATTGAGAATTGGAATCATTGACAAAATTTGATGAGTCAACAGAAACGAGTGATAAAATTGATCAAATTTATGAATATAAGTACATGAAGAGCAAAAAATCTTGAGAAGTAAGAGCTTAAACATTTTACAAGCTGGATTTTTTACTTATATTATCTGACTTGATCTAGGAATTTCCTACGTACGATATAGAACCAATGAACACAACTTACAGCCATAGTCAATAAAATCTTTGAGCAAATAATATAACCTGATCTATATATGATACAAGCCGAAATAAAACTCATGTATCAATCAATGAAATTAGCTTAAGTCGCCATCATCATAAGCTACCTCATGCATAAATTAGCTTTAGTTACAGTTTCCAAGCTTAATTAATACTGTTATTAGAGAACTAGATCACTTTACTATCAATAACTACTACTAATTATTTCATATCCAGAAACATTGAAACTTTGTTGTTAAATTATGCATCAAGCACAAACAGAAGACCCGGAATGGTTTGATTATACGTTAAGCCACAAACAGGAACAACAGCGTCATTCTCAAAATGAGAAACACAAACATAATTATTTTTTATACACAGTTAATTACGATAACAAGTAACACAACAAAACAATTGATAACTAAAAATAAGCATATCGATTCCAGCCAAACATTTCTTGTCATGATACTAGCTATTAACATCCAAACTTACTTGCGGCAAATCATTTTGTCCTGGTTGTACTTCCTTGCCAATGCCATCAAAGAAGGCTCAATAATTCCACCACGAAGCCTCAGAACCAGATGCAGAGTTGACTCTGTAATGTATCATATGCATTAAGATAAAATCACTAACAAAAATAATAAACACACAAATTTTAAGCAACCGCCTTCAACTCCATACACTTAAATTAAATAAAACACGACGCATGCTAGAAAATATTTTCATATGAAAAAACTTAGGTAAATCTCATCATCTTCTAATTCATTCAACTGCATATAAATTTCATAGCTTCATTTATAATAGAAATTGAAAACTCTAATCCTATCATTCTCTATTATTCATATTCTCCAGTTCCGCTTTCTTCAATAAACCACTCCCGAATAACAATCCAGCAAAAAAAATTTTTTTAAAAAAACTAACCTTTTTGGATATTGTAATCCGCAAGAGTACGTCCATCCTCGAGCTGCTTCCCAGCGAAGATCAACCTCTGCTGGTCCGGCGGGATACCTATAGAAATTCACAACATAAAATCACAGTGATCAGATCCTATTCGTTCATCAGACAGAATTCTCACAGGTTTTGATTTCAATTCTTGTAATTACCTTCCTTATCCTGAATTTTCGCCTTCACATTGTCGATGGTGTCGCTTGATTCGACCTCGAGGGTTATGGTCTTCCCCGTCAGGGTTTTCACGAAGATCTGCATTTCTTTTCCTTGGTTAAAACCTCTCTATCTCTTCTTCTATTTGCCAAATTTAGGCTCTCGCCTCACGCTCATGAGATTGTTTATATACGCTGGGCCACGATGAGAATTAGGGTTTTCAGTGGGTTATAAAGCTTCTGTTTGGTAACATGGTTTTCTATCCGTGCTGTTTGGTTACCAGGTTAATACTGTTAGGAACTTATTAGATATAAATGAAAGAATTGTCCTCATTTTTGAGAAAAAGTAAAACATTGGGAGGGCTATATGTATGTTTACGCATCTATGGAACACACGTGTCAATCATAGATGCTGCCACAGTAGTTAACGCCACGTCACCAGAGAGAGAGCATCTCCCTGCCTACTCGCTCTTCTGAATGGCGTCCACTTCGCTCGCTTTCTCCGCTTCTCTGCGCACTCGTTCCTCTTCCATTCCGAGTACATTTTACCACGGAACCCGCCCGCTGTTCATAAGAACAAACCCACTTGTCCGATTCGGTGCCGTTTCTGTGAATCTGAAAAAATCAGAGTGCGTGAGAACGAAGGTGTCAATGTCTGGAACTACCGCAGTGAAGGAGAATGTACAAGTATTTGATTCCGAGGAAGATCTAGCAGTGTCTTTGGCCAAATATACTGCCGATCTCTCTTCTAAGTTTGGTAAAGAGAGAGGTTGCTTCAGCGTCGTTTTGTCTGGTGGTTCTCTTATCAAATCTCTCAGGTCAGAATCTAATTTCTTTTGTTATAATATTAGGTTAAATGCAAAAGTTTTAATTTTGATGATGTGGGAACTGTTTTAACGACTGTTTGATTTTTGGGATTGCAGGAAATTAGTGGAACCGCCGTATATTGATTCGATTGAGTGGGAGAAATGGCACGTTTTCTGGGTTGATGAGAGAGTTGTTCCAAAGGATCATGATGATAGCAATTATAAGCTAGCTTACGATGGTTTCCTATCTAAGGTGGTTTTTTTGGTTTTTTTTTTAACTTTGAAGTTTTGGATTTATTATAAAATGGGATTTCGATTGTTGTTGTAAATTTAATTATTTGCTGATATTTTAGCATTGCTTCTGATTTATTGTAGCTGTTGAGGAAGATTGGATCGCCATCTACTATTACATTTTTCATTAGTGTTTTGTGATTATTCTGTATGTCTGTGAACATATTGATTAAAGTATTGAATTTTCATGGAGTATGGTAGGACAACTATTTTTCCGACTGAACAGTTCCAGAGTTCATTCTTTGACTGTGGCACAATGCATAATAGCAAGTTAACGTGTGTGTGGCTTCAGCAGAATGGCCAATAGCAAGTACGAAGTCTATTGAATTCAAGTTTTGGGTCTTGACCTTGTTAATGACTGAGTTGTCACTGATCATTCGGATTCATATTATGATTACATTTTTTCAAAACATCTATTTGATTTCTATATCTGGTGTATGTGAAAAGATTTACATCAGTTAGTGAATTCTTTAGTCATGGGTTGTTTCTAATTTGGCAACTATGAAACTGGTCAGACAGTGGCATACTTTCTGATCTATGCATGAATAATTATGATGCAAATGCTAATCTACAACGAGGCATTTAGGCTTGTCACATGAGTGATATTCCATTGCATTGCATCTTCAGCTGTTAACTTTTTCTCTCTGTTCAACAGGTGCGAATTATTCCAGGCAATGTGTATACCATTAATGATGCACTATCTGCTGAGGGTGCAGCTGAAGATTATGAGACATGTCTCAGAAATTTGGTGAAGAGCAACATACTTGATACATCATCGGCCACCGGTTTTCCAAAGTTCGATCTCATGCTTCTAGGAATGGGCCCTGATGGACACGTAGCTTCATTATTTCCAGGACATCCTCTTTTGAAGGAAAATGAGAAATGGGTTACTTTCATTAAAGACTCGCCAAAACCGCCACCTGAGAGGATTACATTTACCTTTCCAGTCATCAACTCATCTGCATATATTGCAATGGTGGTGTGTGGAGCCGGAAAATCCGTTCCAGTTCAGAATGCATTGGGTAGTACTCAAAACTCTGTTACGCTACCTGTTCAAATGGTTTCGGCTGAAGATGAATTCACTTGGTTTTTGGACAAAGATGCTGCTTCAAAGCTCTAGGAATTGAAAATCTTTGGCTATACGAGTGGATCCATATTATGTACTGGAAATCTTTATTCTGAGTTGTGGTTTTGCTGATTAGTATCAGTAGTACTTCCGGATTTTGTAATTTCAGCTGTGGGTATGAACCTGTAAGACTTATCTTTCTGTTTATGGCAAGAGAAAGTGATTTGAATAAAACAGAGTTTGATATCTAATGTAAATTTCCCAGCTAATTGGTGGTGACAGAGTTTGAGCTTCCAATTTTTCCGGGTTGTCTGATGTAAAACTTGCCCTGATTTGAGTGGGCGGGCACACTAAGCCCAACACAAATCCTATTAAGCCCTCGTTATTACTGTCTCAGCCCAATATTAATTGTAATACATCAGCACATCAGCCTTCTCATTTTACAGATGTAATATTATAATGCACTAGTATATATGCACGATGTGTCAACAGAGTTTGATATCTAATGTAAATTTCCCAGCTAATTGATGGTAAAACTTGCCCTGATTTGAATGGGTGGGCACACTGAGCCCAACGCAAATCCTATTAAGCCCTCGTTACTGCCTCAGCCCAAAACTAATTGTAATACATCGGCCTTCCCATTTTAAAGGTGTAATATTAATATATTATAATGCACTAGTAGGCATGCATGATGTATCAACTATTAAATTCAAATCCTGACTTCAGCACATGACTAGAAAATGGAACCCCTTTCCTCTAAACTATCACCCGGTTGACATTTTGAGTATTTTATTGAATGAAGTTTGGCATCTTTCCTTCTCCCAAGGAAAGAAATTGTCTTGTTTTTTAAGTAAATGAATGCTCAATCCAAGAAGATAATCTTTCTATAAATGTAAACAAATACTTAAAAATCTTTTGCCCATGTTCATGGCATCCATTAAACCTCATTTTTATATATATGGATGAAAGATTGTGGACAAAATAGAAAATTTTCTTTTGGCATACATATATATAT
>JAVXUL010000008.1:17408156-17422930 GCA_035590515.1 Trichilia minutiflora | reverse complement strand
CGCCGGTTTCGCGGTTCCATTATTTCCGAACCGCACCGGACCGTTTACGTAGGCCCGAAACCGGCCTGGACTGTGTGAATAGTGTCCCGGGCCGATTCGGGCCCGGGTTGGGACGGGCCGGTCCGGTCCGATTCACGGGCCGAACCGACCCGATAGACACCCCTACTTTGAAATGTTGAGTTGAAGTGAGATTTGAAAATTTTGGGAATTGATTTGATAAATAAATTTAATACCTTGCATGTTTTTAAGATGTATTATGAATTAATAAAATATATTTTTTGGACTTGCGGTGATTATCATATGTGTCAATTCTTAAGGTCAGGGTATGACATTAATTCACTTCATAATATGTTCTATAGCCATTTTAATTGATATTTTTATAAAAGATAAAAGGCACAAAGTAAAAGGTAAGAAAACTTATGCTTCCTAAATTATTGCTAACTTATTGTTTCACATTCTTTTACTAAAAATAAAGCCTTATTTTTAACTTAAATGAGTTTTTGTTGAGTAGTTGGCTTTTAGTTTTTTTTTTTTTTTTTATTTTACTGTAATCTCAAGCCCACATCAAGTTGATACAAAAATTTGAAGATTTAATAGATAGAATTAAGAGTGTAAACAATCCAAACTATTTGAACTTGGTTTGATAGACGTTTAAATTCGAATCGATAATAGTTGAGTTGAGTTTGAGTTTAAGTGGCTCTTCGAATATAATAATACTTGAATTGTTAGATTGATAAATCTAATCAAATATCTGTTAGGAGTATAATCGAGTTAAGTCAAATTAGAATAAATTTTAAATTTTTTAATAATAATTTAAAAAAATGTATTCGAACTTAATCTATTTAAATTCGTATATATCAAATATTTTAATAAGTCAAATCAAATATAAAAAAATAGACTTAATCAAATTCAAACTTTAAACTTTTAAGTTAAGTCAAGCGTAAATAATTTATTACATTAACTAAATATGATTCAATTGCATCACAACTAATCAAATCTTCGTATTAATACTAATTAAATAATTAAAATATAGTAATTATTATCACTATATTTGCGCAATAATTTAATAAAATACATAATTCAGTGTAGTGAATTTTAACTTATGAGATAATAAAATTAAATTATCACATAATATTATCTAATTTATTTATTATCTTAATTTTTATTTACGTAGGAATTAGGTTAAACACTTGTTGCGTGTACTCTTGATGGTGGGCAATTTTTCGGTGTAGTCCATTTTAACCTACTTGAACACTACCAACCATGATCTGACTTTTTAATTTTTTAATTAATTTTAGAAATATAAACGCTGTCGTTTCAATAGAAGACAAAGGCTTTACATTATTGCGTCTAGGTTGTTTAGTCTTCACTCAAGTCCCTAGCAAGCCCATTCTCTCTCTAGAAAAGATGATTAAGACGCAATCTAGAGAGAGAGTTAAGAGAAAGAAAGGACAAGAAAACACACAGAAAGTAAAAGTAAAAAGTAAAAATAAAAAATAAAAACAAAGAAAACAAGGAAAACAAAATAAAACCAGAACCCACCCACTCCTTGTTTTCTTTCTTTCTTCTGTCCAAAAACTTCGGCGTGTTCTGAAGAAGTGGAATCAGAGTCTAGACAAAGAAGAGGAGGGGGAAAAAAAGAAAGCGAAGGGCATTGTCGTAATTTCGCTATTTCCTTCTTCATTCATGTTCATCTTCAACGCTCCTACCAGAATCCAAGTCGGCGGTGGAGGATTCTGGTCGACAGTGGTACCGCCTCACTCGAATATAGCAGTAGCCCTCACGGCTCTCGCCGGAGTAGCCTTGTTCGCCACAGTTTTATACACTACCACTAGGTAAACGAGAGTTTTGCCGTGAAAACTGAAAACCCTAATAGGAGTAGTTGCAGTAATAGTAGGTACATTAGTTGAAAAAAAATTAACAAAAAGTAAGAGAAGTAGTAGATGAAAGCTCTAAAACGAAGTCATACTTCGACTTCGTCAAATAATTCTTCACCATCGTCGTCATCATCGTCGTCTTCATCTTCATGGCTTCACTTGCGTTCAGTTCTATTCGTTGTTACTTCTTCCTCGCCAGCTTCTTGTTCTTCTTCTGATCGGTTAGTCGTTCTTTCTCTCTCTCTCTCTCTCTCTCTCTTCTTTTCTTTTTTCAGATCATTCATTTTTTCTAATTTATTATTCGTTTCATTTTTATTACACTTAGTTTTTTTACTGATGCTTCTCAAGTTCTGTTTAGATCTTGATCTCGGGCGCCGATTCTTATCGATTTCCTTCCATTTTGTATCTTTTTTCTAGTAGAAGAGTTGCAAGATGTTCTTGTAATTCGTTTTTGGATCTGTGTAATGCGGGTGTGTACTCTTTCGTGCACTCATAGATCAAGTTCAATCTTTGTGCATTGACTCTGTCGAAACCAAACATCATGTGGATAATTGATTTCAGAACCACTAAAACTAGTGTGTAGGTAATTTTAGTCTGGTTTTTCCTGCATGCTCTTCATGGCGGAGATTCTGTTGAAATCTGTAATTAGTTGAAATCACCTTTTGATAGTGGATCCCTAGTTAGAAATCCTGAAATCTCTTTAGGGTTTAGGAAGACTGCTTAATATCTGTAATGTGATTGCATTTGATTTGCATATGTGATGAAGTAGGTTTTGATTCATGATAGGTTTTCTTATTTAGGAGTTTAACTTTGTCTTCCTGCCATTTCAGGGGTCGTCTTAAGTCACCATGGTCTCGGAGGAAAAGAAAGCAGGCCCTATCTGCTCAGAAGTGGAGAAGTTTGTTCACACCAGAAGGGAAATTCCGTGATGGTGGGGTTAAGTTCTTGAAGAAAGTTCGGAGTAGAGTGAGTCATCATTTTCATCACCCTATTGTTTTTTTCTTCTTTTTAATCAGGTTGTGGTTTAACTACGACCAGAATATTATAACCTTCCATATTCGTGATGCAGGGTGTGGATCCAAGCATTAGAGCAGAGGTCTGGCCATTCCTCCTTGGAGTGTACGTAATTTGGCCTGGTCTTAATTTTTTCTATGTTTACCATATTTGGTTGTTTAGCAAACCTGACAGAAAAGATTTGAACACTCACCCAAAAAATATGTTATCTGTCTTGAACTCTGGATAATGACAGATTATTTTTCTTCCCTTCGACAGCTGTGATTTGAACAGTTCAAAAGAGGAAAGGGAGATTGTACGAACTCAGAAGAGGTAATTTGGTCTAGCTTGCTCAAATTTTTGTTCTAGTTTCTTTTGCTGCTTTGAAAAGTAAATTGATTTTGATCGCAGGAAAATTAGTTTCTGATTCTTTACTTCTGTCTTTTAGATTTTTTACTTCATGGATCTTTTTTGTTAATATGTGAATGCAGAAAGGAATATGAGAAGCTTCGCAGAGTGTGTCGACGGCTCCTCAAATGCAGTAATGGAAGTTTAAAGTCGAAAGAAATTATTGGGACAGGCTATTATGGGGATGGTGGAAGTGTCATTCAAGAGACAGATACTTCAAGTTCTGAAGATGTGGTTAGTGCCAGGGAGTCTCTTTCTAGTGAGGAAGGGAGTCCAAATGCTGAGTACTCTGATGATCCCTCCAGTGAATTATTGGATGGAAATGTTAGTTCAAGACAAAGCATGAATGCTGATGCCTCTGCTCTTAACTCTGAGTCATCTGACTCAGACTCTTCGGAAGACCCCGAAGTTATTCGATCTTTTCCCTGCTCAGATGGTAGGGAAGAGAACAATTCAGATGAGACTCCAAAAGAAAAATTTCCTCTTGCTAGCACAGAAGTCAAGTCGAAAGTACATGCAACTGAAGATTTTGCCACCTGGCAACGAATTATTCGCCTTGATGCCGTGCGTGCCAATTCTGAGTGGATACCATATGCTCCTTCCCAGGCTGCAGTATCAGAAGGTAGGGCACTTCGTTCTGCCAAGGCCGTTGGTTTGAAGGATTATGATCACCTGGAGCCCTGTAGGATCTTTCATGCTGCACGATTAGTCGCCATTCTTGAAGCCTATGCACTCTATGACCCTGAAATTGGCTACTGTCAGGGGATGAGTGACCTGCTTTCTCCAATAATTGCTGTGATTACAGTGGATTACGAGGCATTCTGGTGTTTTGTGGGATTCATGAAGAAGGCTCGTCATAATTTTAGGCTTGATGAGGTGGGGATCCGAAGGCAACTGAATATTGTGTCCCAGATAATAAAATCCAAGGACTCTCACCTTTACAGGCACTTGGAGAAGCTTCAGGCTGGAGATTGCTTTTTTGTTTATAGGATGGTGGTGATTCTGTTTCGGAGGGAATTGACTTTTGAGCAAACAATTTGCCTCTGGGAGGTAATGTGGGCAGATCAGGCAGCCATTAGGGCTGGGATTGGAAAATCTGCATGGAGTAGGATAAGACAACGAGCTCCTCCCACAGATGATTTATTACTCTATGCAATTGCGGCTTCAGTATTGCAGAGGAGAAAATTGATCATAGAGAAATATAGCAGCATGGATGAGATATTACGGGAGTGTAATAGCATGGCTGGACAACTTGACGTATGGAAGCTCTTAGAATGTGCACATGATTTGGTCGTGACCTTGCATGACAAGATCAAAACATCCTTGTGATAACTGCTTTGCAAGAGTTCACATATTCATGGTGCTAATTTTGCTGTTGCAGAACTTTCAAGACTACAAGGTTAACAGTAACATTATTTTGAAAGATAAATTTATTTAAATTTTTTAGCATTGGCCGCTTTCTGGAGTAACTGGACACATCGATGGATTAATTAGTCATGAGTAAGAACCAATGTACCATATTGACAAGGAATATTGAAATTGAAAGTTTGATGACATGATCTCCAAAATCATTTTTCGTTTGGATTGAAGAATGTTGTTTGTTGATTGTGTTTTACCTCTTTCCATCTTCTTTTGATGGTATTTTGTTCTCTCAATACAGATTTGGCAGATAAATGGTTGCCCTGTACTTGAATGTGGGATTTTTTTTTTTTCACCTCAAAAAAGAAAAAACGGTGGCTTGATAGATAATGAATTAAAGAGTTAGCATGTATGTATATGATTACGCTTTCCTGCCTCACGACGATTACAAATTGATTTTAGTTTTGATTTGGATTGGTGGAAAATTATTAACTCAAGCAGCATCAATTCCTTCACAGTTTGGGATCAAACTTATTCCCATATACTATCAATCCATAACCATAATCTAAAACAATAAGTTGAAATTGATGGATTGAATTTTGTTATACGGCTCATGATTAGGTTTAACTCAGCTGAAATTGGTATGCGACACCTAATCTATCATCTTTTGGAAATTGGAATAAAATAGGTGGAAAAGAATTGAACCTACACATCACTTGGGTTTTGTGTAGTCTCAAACAAATCTTTACCGTCAAAATAAACGTAAGAATTAATCGGACATGCAGCTCTATTGGCTTCATAACATATTAGAAAATAAAAACATATAACAACTTGAGATGGAACTTTTCATTGATTATTATAATAAGTAAACAAAATTCTCTCTAATTATGTGTTAGCAAAGTTTGTAGCCTAAATTTCGTATACCAATCTATATCCTGCTAGACAATAATACCTTCTCCTCAAAATTAGAAAGCACTCAAATTTTAAGAAATAATGTAAAAGGATAATATGCTCATCTCTTATCAATTGTCATCCAATAGAAACTAAATATGGTCTCATCAACATTGCAGAAACTGTTGCAGAAAGACATTCAGACAGACAAGACAGAACTTTGGTCCCTTGTGAATTATAAACCGCTATTCAATTTTGGCACAAAAAAACACTTGATGATGAAACTAAATAAAACAAGTTGTGTTCTAGAACTAAAACTGAGGAAAATCACCAGCTTCCAATTAAGAAGAGGAATATTTTATTGGTATCACAATCTACTCTTTCTTGGTATAGTGTCTGACCACGAAAGCTAAGCCCAAGATCAAGATGGGCACAAGGAGTTGCAAAATCTTGATCAGAAAATCGGAGGTCTTGTCATGATTGTAAGCGGGTTGCTGTGGGGGAATATATGCACGTTTCAGAGGAACAGTTGATGGATCAATGTCACCAATGTAGTACTTGTCAACCATCTCCCTAGCTTCGTCACTGTGACCTACGTCTTCAAAATCGTTCGTTGCATCTTTCCCTGCAAAAATTCCTTAATGATTTAGATGCCCATGTAAGGTAGTCAAAATCAACCTTTCTATTCTCACCTAAAGAACAAAAAAGGAAAAAAGAAGAAGTGACAAGTAATGACTCACCGGTTGCGGAAATCAAAACCTCATCCCCTCCAGGGTGATCATCCATGAATGGGGTTACATCATACACCTGCATATAGAACCTTCTTTCAGTAATTAAATCGAATACAATTGATCAAAATGCCAATCAGTAGATGTACATCGCATCACAATTTTATTTATGGTAAAGCTGTTTGCTTAACGTCTTTTCTCAAAATATATAACACAGACTTGTTTTGTTTTGCTGTGGTGCACATCTCAAATTTTCATATGCCATACACTGGGCTTGATTCACAATTGGAATTTTGATTTTTCTTCTTGAGCAACAAGTGAAATAGAAAAACTAAAGGAAATGCATTGAATTGAATTGTTTTTTAAAACCATTTTCAAACACAATCCTACAAGCTGGCCAGAAATCTATATGCAACTAATCTAGACTATGCCTTTTGAGGACATAAATTGCTGAAATTAATAATATCTTTCCCATTCTACAAATCCAAATTATGTGTTTTTTCTTTCAATTTGTAAGGAAGCACCTCATTGCAATTGCAAATTATAGATCACTATGTTCTTGGATAAAGAGTATAAATCATAAAAGCAAATTCCTTTATGAAGAATTATAAGAATAAAAACGCGTTCAAAAATGGGTCAAAATGTTGGATGGTATTCAGGAGTAGTTGATTTCATCAATAGGCATGGTAAGCATAAAACTATCCAACTATAAACACAAAAAAGATTACTCTTGACATAACCACTAATAGGTAAAATTGTTCATTCTCCATTGACCAACTAAAAAATAACACAAACATATTCAATGTTTTTTTTTTTTTTCTGGAAAAAACCAAGATTAATCAAATTAATCAAAGTATTAAAAATATTTTTCAGTAAGTGAAATTTAATGAAAACTATTCCTGAAAATTTCAAAACAAAGTTTAGAATAGATTACAAGACACATTATCAAATCTTAAAGCATCAAATCAAGAACACTATTTTCACTTCAACAAATGAATTTCAATAACACCACTTGAAAAACGAATCAAAAGATGTTTACCACAAAATCTCACCAACTTTATCAACTTACCTAAAGATTCTAAAAGAAGGTCTCACCAAAAAATAAAGGTCAACCATAAATAAGTAAAATAATAAACAGCAAGAAAGTGAATTATTTTGTTTACAGAGATGCTTAGCAACAAAACAACTGAATGAAACCTCAAATTAATAATCCAAAAACAGATTAGAAACACACATAAATTATCGATCTGCTCAAACCAAGACCAAGTAAATGAAATCAAGAGCAACTATAGATGGAGATTTGACCTTTCCATTGAGAATTAGCCAGCAATCCTTGGTTTGGTTGTGCTTTGAGACCTCTTCGAATGTGTGAACCTTCGGATCTGAACCCATTTCTCGTATATGCTAAACACAAAACCTCAGTGAATGAAAAACCAACAGAAATAATTCAAAATTTATCAGCAAAATCGATCTGAAAACACGCAAAAGCAGATATTTTTAACCCGATACTGATCACAAGAGCAGAAAATAAGGAATACCCATTTCCGATTTCCGGAAAACTGAATATGAATCGATTCACACAAGTAAAGGATCAAACAGAGTGGGGAATCTAACAATTACTTACCGGAAAGAGGTTTTTAGTCTCGGTTTTCGTTGTCTTGTCGAAGCCTGCAGTAGCCAGACCCGCAATCAAAACAGCTACACTTGGGATTTCCGGTACGATTTTGCAACTTACACTTATAAAAAATTATGTTGACAAATTGGTCTTTAAGTTTAAGAAATTTACCAAATTGTCTTCTAAAAATGGTCATTCAAATATAAGGGTATTTATGTAAGTTCAGTTAAAAAAAAAAAAATCTTAGCCATGCATTAATGGACCCACACTAGATTACAAAAACTTGTTTTCAACGATAACTTTTGTGAATATTCCTAAATTTTTTATTCTAAATTCATTTTAGATTAACAATTTTAAGATTAGTATAATATGAGTTTTGATAATAAATGTGTTTACGTTATTTGTTAAAAAATTTTTATATTTAATAAATTATATTTTTTAATATATTAAATTTAATTATTAAGTATTATTATATTAAGTATTAAAAATTATTATAAATAATAAATATAAAAATTTTAATAAATATTCTAAAAATATTTATTAACAAAATTCATATTATATATATATATATACAGTGACGGAGTCACGTTCATAATGGGGCCAAATTTAAAAAAAAATTAATAAATAAAAATATTTTTTTTAAATTTTTAATATAAATAAAATATCTATTTTTTATCTTTTTTTCATTCAAGATTAATATTATAATTTTATTAGATTTATAAATAAGATAAAATAATAAAAGGAGTTTATTTTCTTTTTTTTTCTCTTCTAGTTTCTTATTTTTCCTCTCATGGGCTTCCTCTCAGTATTCAGTTTTCACTCTTTGATTATCTTTATTTTTAATTCTTCTCCCATGTCCTCAATTCAATTTTTTTTTGTAAATCTTCATGTTTGACTTCCTCGTCACTCTAATAATTTTAATTTTGTTATTTAAATAAAAATTTGAGAGTGAAAAATTAGGATTTGTGAATGAAATTTAGGGCTTTTTGGAATTAAGGCCAATTTAAATTCTCCAAAGACCTTAATTATTAATTGGTAAGATTTTTCATCCCATTTATATTTTAATTTTGTGTATTAGTAAATTTAAAATTCTAAAGTTATTGTTCATCCGTTAATTTTTTATTTAATCGTAAGAATTCAACTTAAATTGCATTTATTAGGGCATAGAGTAATTATAAATGTAATTATATTGTTGAAATCATAAATTCAAAACAATGGGTATAAATAAAAAATGTATGTTATTCTCAAGATATTTTAAATGCTATGTATCTTATTTCATCTACTAAGTCACTTATTCTGAGGTTAAGAAATGAAGGATGGAATGACTTAATTACTGATGTAAAATTTTTTTGTGAATCAGTCAATATACCTGTCTCGGATATGAATGCTCATTATATTGCAAGAAGAGGAAGGCATTGCCAGCAACAAGATGAAATTACAATGGAGCATCATTACAAAGTTGACATTTGCAATATTGTCATTGACTCCCAATTGAAAGAATTGAATCAAAGGTTCAATGATCATACAGTAGAACTGCTTTCTCTTAGTATGGCTTTAGATCCAAAAGAGATGCATAAATCATTCAGAGTTGATGATATTTGTAAATTGGTACAAAAATTTTATTCTCAAGACTTTATTGAATATGAGATGATGCAATTAAGGATGCAATTTGAGCATTTTGATTTTGTACAACATCTTTCAGATTTTGAAGTACTATAAACTATTTCTGATTTGTCTCAATGGTTGGTGAGAACAAATAGGTCTGAGATTTTTTCTCTTATATATAGAGTTGTGACTCTTATTCTTACTCTTCCAGTTTCTACAGCTACTATAAAGTGATTTTTTTCAGCTATGAACATAGTGAAGAATAAATTTCGTAATAAGATTGAATATGAATTTTGGTATGACAGTTTACTACTTTATATTAAAAAAAATTAAAAAAAAAATTTCTGTAAGATCAATTATTAATAATTTTCGTGATTTAAAAGAATAAAGTGTTCTTTTTTAATATGTTATTATATTAAATATATTTTTATTTTTTATTAATAATAAATATTTATTTTTAATTATAATAATATAATTTAATAATATTATTTTTTTATAATAATTTATTAATTTTTATATTTTATATTGATTATACGTTGTTTATTTTTATTTATGATCTTCTTAATATAAATTTTTTGAGCCCATTCCTGACTGCCGTACTGAAGATATGCGAGTGACTTTTGTTTCTACGATTCAAATCCAAGCTGACTCTGTCGTGGACGCCAAACAAAATAATAACCAGCTATTGGTGCACATTTGTTTAGAGTCCTGAAATCATTTTAACTATAGCCATAGCTTCTTCCCTAGCTTGGTCCCTCTCCTTTCTCTTTCCTGTGAATAATACATAAATGAGATGAAATCCAATAAAAAAAAAAAATCTAATGGAAACTAGAAAGTCTAGAATGCTGATGCCACGATATGGTTTGTGTAATAATATAACAAATTATAAGACAACGTGAATTTTTTTGAACTACCCATTTTTTTCATTCTTCACTAATGGCTAACTGTTTGCACGTACACATAATCGATGTTAATTCCTGGAAGCTTAAAAGAAGCAAAGCTTTCATGCATACAGCACTGTGTCTTTGCTTCTAGTTCTTTCTTTCTTTTTCTTTTCTTTTTTTTCTTCTTTCTTTTCTTTTTTAATTCAGAGACAAATAGATGAATATTTAGTCATAATCTATCGACAGAGATTCGAAAAGCTAAAATATATGGCTATAATGCAAGGAAGATCCGTTGGAAAGGTAAGTAATAATATTGGTAAGGTGGAGTTTTGAGGAATAGTCGTGGTCAATGCATGGGACGGCTCGTCTTCCTAAGCCGTACCTAGCTGCTTAGATAGATGGATACAGGTTTTAATCAACAATCGTTGCTTGCAACCTTTTTTTGTTTTTCTCTAATCTTCAACTGCTGTCTGCAACATGAGCTGCAGCGCCTGAGTCTCTTATGCATATCTGTTACTGATAGCGACACCACTTCTCTCTAAATGGGACTCATTAAGGCGGCCTTTTATAGATAATATTGCAATTTCTTAGTAATTTTCATTTTGAGAAACTTGCTTTCACTTATCAAATAGTCTTTCTTAGGTTGGTTTCAACTTGTGGGATGGACAAACCACGGCGTGCCCATCTCACTTCTCAGCCTTATAAAGATCAAAGTGATAGGTAAAATAAAATATGTAAAAATTATCTTTGAATTTTTTACCTACCATCTCAATTCCACGAAAATTAAGGCGGTGTTGTAACTTTTAATTGGTTTGTCTAACTACTAATGTAATATCAAAAAAAGATTTTCTCTTCGTTTATTTGGTAACCAAATTTTGTAATAATCAGGACTTAGCTAAGTTAATAATGTCAACTAGATAAATGACACTTAATTTTAGAAGTAAATTTTAAAAAAATTAATAATATTCACTTACTAATATTTTAATATTTTTATATTCCTTATGACTTTGAAATTGAAGCCGCAATACCTCAATTAATATACCTGTGATTACTAACAGCTTATGCTAGTTCATAAGCATATGTTATCTGATAAGAGAATATATTTCCGCTATTATTAGATTATTAAAAAAAAATTAGAATAATAAATTAACAGACAAAAATACATTTTGTAAAATTCTAATGAAGTGGAGAATTTTTTAGAAAAGTGATTGATGGGATATAAAAGAAGGTAAAACTTTATTTTTCTTACTTTATTCCTTGATTTACTTCTTGCTAAGGGGTGATATAACTAGGCGTATTCCTATATCGAACTTAGTGGCTGTTTACTCTGTTGTTTAAAATCTAAATAAAATTTAGATTTGCTTATTCATATCTTTTAAAGTGTTCCTTTTTTAAGTTCTGAAGTCTGAAAAATAATTAAGTTTATCCAATTATAATTTCAAAAATATCTTTGTAAATATTATTTGTTTTTAATATATAGAATTTATTTAATTATTTATAGGAATGTAAAAAGATTAATCTTTAAATATTTGTATTCAAATGTGATCAAGTAAACATATTATTCCAAATATCATTATTTGTAATTGGAATTGGAATGGGCAGGTAGAGGTTCACAGGGTCTCCTTGATGATATCTTTGGGCTCTTATAATATTGTGGGCCTTGACTTTTGTTATTGAACAAGGTGGATCATGATGGGTTAAAATTAAATTGTAGAATAGTTAGTAGTAATATGTGCTCGTCTCCTTGATTGAAAATGAGTTTTAAGTCCTCGTATTATTATTAGCGTAATTTTTGTTTATGAAATTGAAATAGCTCATTATAAATCTTGCACCTCAGGCTTAACTTAACTAAGCTCTTATCGACTGTTATGATTCGGGTCAAAGGTCTAGCATTTCATGAGCTGATTAAGGCATTATTTAGCTTCAACAATGTTAATATGAGGCAGAGTGTTAACATGTGCAAGAGTTATGCAAATCATACATAAATTTGATAAGAATTGAGCCAATTTATGAGAAAATGTTTCTGAAAGTTTATACCAATATAATAAATTTGAAAATGAAACATTCAGTTTTTGCAACCTTATTGGTGTGACTGAATATTGGCAGGCTATAAATCCTTTAGAATTATGAATGGAAGTACTTGAAAGTAATTCTAGTGAAGAATAATTCAAAGTTTATGAATCATGATCACTTTAGGAAACTTATCAGTATTTGACTTAATTTTGTACTCTATTTAAATGAGTTCTCTTTTAAGTTACTTAAAAAATAAAAGTTTGTTAAGGATTTTACGATAACTGAGTCCTTTTATTTGTAAATTTTAGGTTTTTTAAGAGTTTTATAAGAGGTTATTTTTCACAAGTTTTGGAAAAGATTTGTCTATAAATATAAGATATTTTTCTAAAATTAGAAAGAGGTCTAAAAAGAGAGAAACATTCTCAAGGGTTGAGAAAAATTTTCTAGAAGCATTTTACAACCAGTGAAAAGACTTATAAGCTAAAGGTAGAGAGAGAAAGTGTGGTTATTCTAACAAATCATACTTAATCTTATATTATTTGAAATCTTCAAATTAATACAAACTTCTTCTTCTCTAAATTTTTAATATTCTTGTATGGTTTGATTATTTATTTGAATTATTGTGGATTGATTTACCTTATCATTCTTCTTTAATTATTCTTGAAGATTATTTTCGATTCAAATTAAGAAATCGATATTTCAATGAGATTCCTTGATTCTTACAAGTGATATCAAGGCACTTGATTTTTTTTACAATTGGTATCAGAACCCAGAAGAATAAGTAAATGAGAAGAAGGTTGAAGATAAAGAAATCTAGAAAAAAGAACAAGAGATGGTAGACAGTTTTGAGACTGAAGAAAAGTCTAAAATCGTATGTAAAGAGATGAAGATTTTGGTAAAGTTTGGCACCTAGTTGAAGGTGGAGAAACTAAGAAGAAGAAGCTTAGTAGCATGTGGATCCTTGAGAAGAAAGGAAAAGCTGATGAAAAATTTAGACACAAGGCAAAGCTTGTCCTAATAGCTGAGTATGACAGAGATCTTGGTATGAAAAGGTATACAATTAATTGAAAATCGTCATTGTAACGCATAGTTGTCTTGACAAAAAAGAAGGGTAAGTATAAGGAGACAATTGGATTAATTAAAAGGTAGAGTAACTTCAAGAGTGCATGACTTTTTAATGCGTACCCTAAAAACTAATCGGGTTATCGGTTCAGACTTATAAATTTTCAATAAATGTAAAGAAAGAGTTCTTATATATATATATATATATATATATATGTTACTTTTTTATTAAATTATGCTATATAATAAAGTATATATATGAATAATATAGATAATTTATTTAATAGTTAAATAAAATTATCAAATCTATTCTCTACAGAAGTAGTATAGACTAGGAATCAATATTATATAGTAGACATATTGTATACCACCTATTAATATCATGAGATAGTATTAGTAAAGATGACAATGAGAATCATGTCACAAGGGTATTAGTATGAATTTATAGTTAAAAAACTATATATTGAATATTACTAAAGAATAATAAAATATATAATATGCATGTAATCATTGATTTATCATAAGATTGTACTAATATACAAAGCAATCTTTTGACCTAAAATATTAGAGTCGAATATTATATGAATACATATAGTTTATATAGTGTACAAATACAAGATTAATCACGTCTTATATGTTAAAGTTGATTTAGTTATGTGTTATTCATATAAGGATTCAAATAATAATCAAGATGGGATATGTTAGCTCATTCAATAGGATTGAGTATTTTCGCTAACTCTATCCAGGTTTGAACTCCTAAATAAATATCAATAGATGTTTGAAATCAAACCTTTGGTCAGAGCTACATAAATGTTACATGAAAAATTCATAGAGACAAGTTCAGAACATATCGATCGACGATTCATAAAATACCAAATTTTGAATTTTGACTTTTTATAAGTCCTAGTTTGATCAGGATTAGACAACAAAAAGTTATAAAATACATGCTATGTACAATCAAAGTAAGATTTAATAAAAAATTACTTCAGTTTGGATTAGAGATTATGACATGTTTTTAGATATCAATCATAATCGATGAATTTTAAAATATTCAGAGATAACTCACGGCTAACCTATTGTGAACCATTATGGTCATGCCAATATTCTTAAGCATTAAGAACCTATTTGAGAAAGAGAAAAATTATTCATTAAAGGATAGCTGATGAGTGATTTTATTACTCATCCTTGGACTAAGATTTTGTTTAGTTATGAACACTTTTATGATATTTTTATGAGTTTCTATCTATTTTATGTGTTGTAGGAACAAAGCCTCAAAAGTTGGAAATAACAGCAATTTTGGATAAAATCTGCAGAAGCGAATATGACCTTCGGAGGGTTA
>JAVXUL010000008.1:17396974-17408056 GCA_035590515.1 Trichilia minutiflora | reverse complement strand
AAGACCAAGTAAATGAAATCAAGAGCAACTATAGATGGAGATTTGACCTTTCCATTGAGAATTAGCCAGCAATCCTTAGTTTGGTTGTGCTTTGAGACCTCTTCGAATGTGTGAACCTTTGGATCTGCACCCATTTCTCTTTTCTGCTAAACACAAAACCTCAGTAAATCAAAAACCCCGCAAATTTTTATCAGCAAAATCGATCTGAAAGCACCCAAAACCAGAGATTTTATCCCACTACTGATCACAGGAAGCAAGAAATAAAGAAAATCCATTTCCGAAATAATGAAAATGATTGGAATTTATAAAAGGAAGTGAAGGATCAAACAGAGTGAGGAATCAATCTAACAATAACTTACCAGGACGAGATTTTGGATTCTGTTTTTGTCAAAGCCTGCAGCAGTCGAGCTCCAATTCAAAACAACAATCACCTGGGATTTCCAGTATAATTTTGCAACTTATAAAAAATAGATATTGACAAATTAGTCTTAAAGTCTAAGAAATTTACCAATTCGTCTTCTCAAACCTTCTTCAAATATAAGGGTATTTGTGTAAATTTAGTTTTTTTTTTATCAAAAGAAACCACAATCTCAACCATGTTTTTATTGACCAACACTAGATTCCAAAAATTGGTATAAATTGTTTTGGGCCATGAATTTTGTGAATATTCCTAAATTTCTTATTCTAATTTTTATTTTTAGATCAACAATTTTAATAATAATAATAATAATATATTTTAAATTTAATTTGATTTTAAACATGTATTAACTTCCATTATGCTATTAATTACATAGAAATTATATACAAATTCTATGATTGATTATTTAATTTAATATATAAAATAAATTTTTTAATATATAATTCAAAAAATGTATAAATAAAATAAATCTTGTTTGTATGGGTCACAGTTGGTGGGCTTGAAACTTAGTGGAAAACTATTTCATCCGGACAACCATAGATGGACTCAAAAATCACAATTGCACAGCTCAGGAATTAATTATAATTTTTTAAAGTTGTCTTACAAACCATGTAGAGTCTATGAAATATATACATTGCTATCAAAATTATTATATATATATATATATATTAATAAAATATTTTCACTTTATTAAAATAAAGATATGATAATTATTAAATTAATCTAATAGTTATTATTAATATATTTTTATTAAAAAATTATATATATTAATAAAAATTATTTTTATTTATTTTTTAATTACAAACATATTAATAAAAAATTTAATATCTAAGGCTATGTCAATACCATGCTGTAATTTTCCTAATCTTCAAATAGAATTTGTTCAAAAATAACGTGGAATTGAATATGAAATCATTATTATTATTATTATTATTATTATTATTATTATGTGATGGGAATATGATGATGTTCCTACTTTTGACAATCAAGTTATTGTTTTCAATTTTTTTTATTTTTTTATATTAAATTAATTAATAAAATATTTGATATTGTACCTCCAAGGCTCTTGGGCTGAGGACTTCTAGAGACTTCCAACCCAAGTTGATGTTATTACTATTTTGTTTTATTAAAAAATTCTTTTAAATATTAATTATTGTATTTTAATTAAGTTTAAAAATATATTTATTCAATTAAGCTTGGTTTAAATTTGTATCAATTTAGATTAAAGAAGAGATTGATGCTCATTATATTTGTATCATATTTTGCATTGATTTATGTAAAATTGTTTAAATATTTTGTTATGAATTTATTTAATAATTCAAATAATTATATAAAAAAAGGATTATTAGTGGGTAATTTATGACAAAAAGGAGGATGATAACTTATGAATGATATTTAAATTGCAAAATTTATTTCATTTTAATAAAAAATCTTCAAGTAAAATGAATTTTATTTTTAATTTTACAAAAATATTTTTAAATAATTAAATAAAAATTAAAATGAAGGGAATAGAGTTTAACCCTTAAATTAAACATTATAATTTTATCAAACTTAATATTATTTAAATAAATATTAAAAATACAAACTCCTTATATAAATTTTGTGTATATAATTCATGTCATATAATTATATATTATTGTCACATGATTTATTCCTTTTTCTTTATTTGATTTTCTTTAATTTTAATAAAAATATAAAACATATAATAACAATGTAACTTGTATGATTGAATTGGTTATGTGGTAATTTTATTTATAGTCATTAAAATTATATTAATTTTAAATTTTATTTTGTTAATAATTTTACATTACATTAATTTGTGATATAATTATTTATATCATCGATGCCTAATCAAATTCTTTGCTGCTGCTAAAGCTCACAAGGATACATTATTTCAATGGTAGCTTTCACATTTATTCTAAATACTGTACGCTATCCACTACTAATCCAGTTCTATCATTTCCATATCTTATATTGAGGCGTACAAATTTGATACACTTTTATGAACCCAACTACTGTATTTGCCGCTCAGAGAAATTCTACTAGGTTGCCAAGAACTTCATGCAGATTGGAGGACCAACCTTGGCTAACGCGAGGATTGACGATGGAAGGATCCATAATCCGTCTCCACAGATCAAGCCTGAAGCAACTGCTGGAATCATTAGGCCCGCCTTCTTGTTATTTAGCTTGCTCCATACAAACACGACCAAGCTTCCAACACACATATCAATAGCAAAGTATGCCCCCACTAGGAATGGTACTGCCATAGCCATTGGAAGAGGAATCCATTTCCCGATTTTTTTAGGGCTGAGGTCTCTTAATAAGTTTGCTGCTATGGCAAAGGCAAAAAACCCATAACAGAGCTGCAAACAATGCTTAGGCAGAGCAGAGAAGCCTTCAACGCCTAGAATTGCCATGTTTCGGTAGATTATAGCATAAGGAGCTTTGTATGCACCTTCTGGGTTTCCGACATCAAAAGCCTTGTAAAAGAGGAAGAATGTGAGGGGAGCTACTATACAACCTATGGCAGTCCCAATGGCTTGGCTAAGAAGCATTGATCTAGGGGAAGTGAGGGTGAGATGACCAGTTTTGAAATCATGCATCAAATCCGAAGAGATGGAAACAATGGATTTAATCAGGCCACAACCTACAAGTCCAGCAACCACACCATTTTCTTTGCTGGAAAAGGAAGCAAGAGCAAAGAGGGCTACTTTTCCATAGTTATAGGCCATATTCATGTCAGTTAGACCAGCACCATAAGCATTACAGAAGCCAAGAGAGGGTGCCAGAATGTAAGCCACTACCACGTAGTACCACTTCAGCTCAGGGAACATGAGTGGGATCACGATGATGGAAATAATCGAGAAAATAACGTAACCAGCACATGCTATCCATATCGGGATGCTCTCTCGAACAAACACTTCATTTCGGTGAAGATCTTTGGGAGGCGGATTCTGGTTATCCAAATCTGCATAGATGGAAAATGAATCAATTTAGTAAAATCTAATGTCTCTAAGCATTTTGAGATCGTGAAAGACAGCAAGTTGAGAAATTTACGTGTTTTGAGATTGTTATGCTTCCAGAGGATGTTTCTGGCAGTAAAATAAAGAATTTTGAGAAAATTGTAGAGCCCATCTCCGAGAATCAGAGCAATAGAAACAAAAACCTGCATCCAATGTCGAAATTAAACTTGAAAAAATTAGTAACTGCCACTTTGGAGGATACTGGGTATCAGATGTTCACTGACAAACCTTGTAACCATTTAGACTCTTCATACTGCTTTCAGATAAAGTTTGAGGAAACCAATCGCCTTTACGCCCAGCTATCAGTGGCCACATAACTCCCCAAGAGAGCACAGCACCAAGAAGTAAAGATAAGTTTACAAGATGAGAACAGATCATTCCAGCACCGATGTAAGTCATACTGAAGTCAAAGTAAAATCTGCAAAATTCCATTTCTTGAATCAATGATGATAAAAGAATTTGATCACGGGCCAGGGTATATGATGTAAAGGAAAGATGTTGAGCACACACGAATTCTTCCAAGCTTTCAATCCAAACGTAGGAAATTGAACAAATCCACACTGCTCTCCCCCTGCATAGAACCACTGAAAGAAAGCCCACAGGAAACTAAGAGAAAAAAATTTCATAAACCCATGAACCTGCTTCCTGCAAGGAGGATAAAATTTTGTGATTAGTTTATCATATTCTTAACAATATTTGATGTTTGATCCAAAAAGACTAGAATTGAGGATGCCAGATTCGTACTTGGCCTTTTTGTCTCCTTTAGGTGTATGAAACCCATTAATAAGAACGGCAGTAGCAGTTCCACTTGGATAACTCAACTTGTAGTCTATGATCATGATCTGCAACAACAAAATGTTAATGAATACATTTTTAAGTTACACAAGCAAGCACTAGTGGGGCACTCCAAATATCATGACACTTTGACAACCTAGAGGTCCAAACAGAAGTCATTAAGTTCGCAGCACGTCAATCTCAAGGTATGTTTGGGACTACAGTATTTCTACTTAATCAAACACAAACTTTGATCAATTAACTTCAAGAACACTGAATTTAGTAAGTAATGCATTAAGAAGAAAACATTACCTTTCTAAGAGGTACAAGTGCTAGAAGCCCCACAAAGGTGCTGACAAAGAGAAAACCAGTCATCCAACCAATCCCAGGTTCCTTGGTGCTGTTTGGATTATTTCCCGGCGTGTCAACCCCAGCCTGCTGATATGTCTTCCTGTTTAAACCCAACAGATAAGACCCAAAACCCCCTGCACTCAACAATTAGCTCATAAAGGTTACGAAGTGAGTGAAATGCTAATAGAAACAAACTCTGCAAATAAGCATAAAGAAAATAGAATCCTCCGAACCTCCAACAGCAATACTGTAACAAGCAACTGCACAAGTCTGGATTACAGTATTCTCTTGTCGAGTAAATGGAGTGGCTGTAATTCCAGCTTTATGAAGCAACTTAGTCCATGTTCTGACAAATATAAAGGCAAGGAGAGCGGCAGAGACATTGAGATTGGGGACTAAACCAGTAGTGAGGTTTAGCTTCATGACTATCACACTGTATATGATGCCAATTACTAAGCTTGCTAGAATTCCTCGAATTGTGATGTGTTTTGTCCATGGTGCAATTCTCTTTATCTCCTCCTGTGGGTCTTCAGTCTCTTCAAATTCTAAGTCATCCTTTTCACGATTAACCCTCTCAACCTCCTTCAGTTCTTCCGCATTCATGTTCCCTATTTTGATTTGTCAAAACCTTCTTCCTGGATTAATCTATTAAAAATATAAAATCAGACGTAAATCTTAAATACCAATCAATGCCAAATCAAAAATAGAAGTTCTGAATTGAAAATTACGTTATGAAAACATACACAACAGGAAAAGAAAACTTCTTACCTTAATAGCTTTGTTGAGTTCTGAACAATTCTTCAATCCCTGTGTTGACTCACATGAATCGTCAGCAAAATGACAGAAAATAAGAGAAATTGAAAAACTCCAGGAAAAGCAACTGATTGCAAGACCTTGGAAAGCCCACAAAACCCTTAAAGGAACAATAAGTGCAGAATTCGAGACCTTGAATAGTCCACCAAATCCAGAAATGGCAAAATGGGTATAACGGTCTCCTTATTAAATTACCTTTCGTCAAATCTCCGTGTCAAAAATTTGCTGCAAAACTCCAAATTTATACTACTAATAACATAATCACCACCACCCACGAGAAGTAACCACAGCTCACCAACCCAACAATTCTTCGGAATTACGAACCCATATGGGTGTACTGCAAAGAAGTACAAAAAGTTAGAAAAAAAAACCTTTTGTAGTACAAAAGAATAAATAAATAAACCTTTCAACTAGTGTATCATCTAAAATACAGTTGAACACATGTTTTGCCATAAATTTCAATCCTTTCTATTGAATTACAATGAAGTTGAACTTGAACCTTATTCCTTCCTTTCATAGAGTCTTTACTTTTTTCCCACTGGGTCGTGTGGCTAACGCACGGAAGAAAGAAAATGGGGCATTTCGAATGAAGTTCCATCAAAAGTGAAAGTGTGGATTTTTAACAGTCAAATTGAGGAAAAAGACACATAGGACAAAACATGATTCGAGGTCAATGGTTAAGATTGAGAAGAATCTGAGAAGTATGTGTGGTTCAGTTCAGTGGATTTCCTTTTCGTATGGGACGGTAAAAAGACATGGGCCAGCTTGAATTTCATTCGATGATAATGTATTAATGACACTGAACCTGTCAACATCATTCGTTGTACGCCGGGAGGGATTGTCCCAATCAAAATCCCTAATTGAAATTCGTTATTATTTCACCAAAAATAAGTTCAAAATTTTTCTTATAAATAATTAAAATTAATTTTTGCTACGCTTTAAAAATTAAAAGTTTTAATTTATTTTATAATAGGTTAAAATAATGTTGATATTCCTAAATAAATAAACTCTTCGTCACTATTAAAAGAGTTAATATTAATTTTGTCCCTATTATTTAAATTTTATTAATGTAAAATATAATATGGTCAATTTTATCAATGTCATCCCTACCATCTAAGGCTATTATACTATTTAAGGTTAAATTTATTATTCGGTAAAGTAAATAAACAAAATCTATTTGTCCACTAACCTGTGCCACCGTCACGAATCCGACTATCTCACACCAAAAATCATCAATCATAGACGATTAAATCATCAATTTTCAACTATTTTTTTGGTACAATTTTAAATTAAAAAGATGTGTTGACTAACCCAAATCTAAATTCAAAAATAATATCATCAACATATATTTATGCAATTAATAAATTATACTTTTTATATTTAACGAATAATAAGATGTCAACTTTATTTATACTAAAATCTTTAACTAAAATAAATTTATTTAATCTTTTGTACCAAATTTTAGAAGTTTATTTTAAATCATACAAAACTTTTGATAATTTGAAAATGTGGTTTAAAAATTCATTATTTTTAAATCTAAGAGGTTGCTCAATATAAACTTTCTCAATAATGAATTCATTTAAAAATATACTTTTAACATTCATTTAATATAAAATAAAAATTTTAAAATATACAAAAGCAAGTAGCATTTTAATAGATTCAAGTTTAGTAACGAAGGAAAAGGTTTCATCAAAATCAATTTTCTATTATTGATTGTATCCTTTAGTCACTAATCTAACTTTATTTCCGATAACCAACTCGTATTTATCTATTTTCTTTTTAAAAACTCATTTTATTCCAATAACATTTTGACGATCCATCCTAGGAACTAATTCTCATACTTTATTTCTCTCAAATTGATTTAACTCTTTTTGTATGGCCATAACCTAATGCTCATCATTTTTGGCTTCAAGAAGGGTTTTTAATTCAATTTAAGATAATTACTACAAATGTTTCTAATGTTGAACCTAGTCATGATCCCATGAGATGGATTTCCTTGAATTAACTTTTTAGGAAGAAATTTGACAAACCTCCACTCCTTGGAGAGTGTTTGAGCATTATCCTCTTCATCTTTATGATTTCCTTCATCATTTAAGGTTAAGCTCTCTTTTTCTTTTGTGGGTTCACTTTGTATAGTATTCTTTGAATCTTCAAGTTTCAAGTTCTCTATTCCATTTACAATATCATCATCACAAGCAACTTTTTCCGAAGAGAATGGATTAAATTCATCAAAAGTTACATGCATGGATTCCTTAACAATCAAAGTTGTTTTATGAACAATCAAAATTGTTTTATTAAAAACTCTATAAGCTTTGCTAGTTAAGGAATAATCAAGAAAAATGCCAACATCGAATTTTGAATCAAATTTTTTTAAATTGTCTTTTGTATTCAAAATAAAATATTTTGACCCCAAAACTTTAAAATAACCAATGTTAGCCAAATCTCATAAAGAGTTTTATCAAGAGTAGGTCTAATCAAGGTTGTATTCAAAATATATCAACATGTATTAATTGTTGGTTTCTATGGTCTAATAACATGCAAAAATTTAAATTTCTAAGTTACTAAAACATAGTATTTACATATATCAATAATATATACATAAACTAAGGTTAGGTTTCTTTTTCTCCTAACCTTTCAAGTTTGAATTAATAAAGATCAGTTCTTTCTCATTAACTCAACATTCTTCATCATACACCTCCTCCAACATAATTCCAAGTTAACATACCCTTTAATGTATGATCTACACACACTAATATGCACGAACTCTTATGAGAGATTTATTATAATATTCATAAACTTAAGGGACAGAGTTCACAATTTTTATATACATTCAAACATTTTAAATATATATGTTATACAATCAATAGTACATTAACAAGCAAAACTACAAATTCATCATATAAATTATTTAAATCATTATTTATTACTATTAATAAACAAATAAACACTAAGTATGATGAAAACTAAACAAACAAATAAATATAATTATTTAAAAACCAATAATGACATTTATCAAATGGTCCTTAAACAATAATTAATATGACAAAAATTCATAATATTTGTGAAATTATTAAATTATCCTTGATCACTTATTTATTTTCTTAACCATTAAAGAAACTAAATAATTAATAATATTAATTAATATTATATTTATATAAAATTTCAAAATTTATATTAATAGAATAATTATCATTTTAACCTTAGATAATTATTTGTTTACTTAACAATTAAGAAAATAATAATTAATTCAGATTAATTAATAATTAATTAATTTGATTCAATAATTTTATAAATCAATAGTAATAATTACCAATTATCTCATGGTTAATTATCAAAATGATAACCGAGTATATTAAGTTATCATAAGTTACAAATAAACTTTTTTATCATAATTTTTTAACACCTTAAAGAATTATACACACACACACACATATAATTTGATCTTTAATTATTTCAGATGATACTAGCCTTCGTTCCGAATAATTTTCTCTCTTAAGAACAACTTTCTGATGCATAAAGATTTTGATGTGGTCATGAAAGTTAATAGTGAATTAGTCATGAGTCATTCCCAAATAATTTAAAACTCAATGACTATGGTTGACATTTAACAATATGTCATAGTCTCTAATTTATAATGAAATAATTCTTTATCAAACCTTACTTGATTATACGTGTCACATAGATAATATCCTTTTGTTGTCATATCCTGATCAAATTAGGATTTATGGAATGTCAATACTCTAAATGTGATCTTTTATAAATTATTGATCATTATATCCTAAACACGCCACTATGAACTCTTTCATATGACTTTTATTTAGCTCTGATCAAAAACTTTAATTCAGACACTCATCGACACTCATTTAGGAAGTCGAATTATGATAGAGTCAGCAGAAACTCTTAATCTTATTGTATGAGCTAACAAATTTTATCTTGTATCACGTCCCAACCCTAGTCAGCCACATGGCATCGCGAATCCCATAAATACATCTTATCACTTAGAATACATCCCTGGACCCACAAGACATTAATACCTCTTTTTAAACTCATTTCAAAATAAAATAATACAAAATAGAAGATTTTTAATCAAATATATATCAACATCTGTATTTTCTCAAAATATATTACAAAATATTATTGGCCAAACCGAATACATAAAATCACATCCTTTATAAATGTTTTTTAGTTTAGTGGATCATAAAGTAAAAACCTGAGTCGAGTATCTGAAAACTGTACTGAAGTCTCGTTTCAGCTATGCTATATCACTTCCGACTACACTAATCTAAAATAAAAAGTGAGGGATGAGTATTTAAAAAAATAGAGAGTGAGTAGACAAATACACAAAAATAGAAATCAGAGGCGCACATATTGATTACAAAAAATTCTCATAATCATAAAATCAAGTATAGTAAAATATGACATCATATACATGTCTAGAAAATCAATATAATATCAAATATGTATATCCCCTTGGTCTATAGGATCCCATCCACTCTCTCAGAGCTGTATGGCTAATCCTCAACCTTGGTTGGGGATGTGTGACTATGTATAATATCTCTCAGTCTATAGGATCTCATCCATTCCCTCAGATCTATATGGCTGATCCGCAATCCTAGTTGGGATACTATCATATTGGTATAAGGCTAGCATGCTTTAGCCTGGATATGTGAATTATACCCATCCTACCTAAGACTGTATGGTCAATCTACACTCCGTGGTCTATTTGATTTCACCAACTTCAAATGAGTTGTATGGCCAATCTTCACCTACATATAATCAATAACATGGTATACAGAACTGTAAATCAACGTCAATGGTCCATCAGGACAAATTAAATAACTGTTGGCTCACAAGACCAAAAACATTATCTGTGACTCACAAGGCCAAAATAGTAAAATAAGATATGTTGGCTCACAAGGCCAAATCTACAAGTATGGCACCCCGGCCATTACACTCAACTATACCACATTCATAAACATATATCAAATTGGCTTCCAGCCTCATAATCACAATATCATAATATCAAGCATAAGCACTATAGGCCTCTGACCTCATATTCATGACAATCTAGGTTTCACAACAAACCTATCTCTATCACAAACAAGGGGCCAACCCAGCCACAATACAACAACATACATCCAATGCCTCCTCATTTCAGTTATGTATGCATATACATACATCCATATTCTATGCTATACTAAGCATAATTATTCTCATAGTTAATAAAAACTAAGGTAAAGGAAAGAAATGTGTCCACTTACCATGCTGAGGTGGGAAACCACCCTTTGAATATCCTCCTTACGACGGAGATCATCTCGTATCAGCTGTCATGCCTGGATATATGTACAATCACAGACTCATGATCTGTCATAATGTGTGTGCATGATGTAATGCATGCTTATGCTACTCTCGCATCCCTCTCTCTCTCTCTACCACACTGTTATATATGATCTCACTCTACTATCAAGTATTTTTCATCTATTTCAACACCAATAGCAATCAAAGCCCTCAAATTTATCGATCTAAATGATAAACTAGAAAATTCCCAAATTTTAGGATTTTATAAACAGTATCTGAGCTATATATTCTTATATCTACGCAAAATGACAGCTCAAATGAGAGAGAAAAGCTGAAGAACAAGTTTATCTGGACTAGTATGTGAGCTTGAAGCCTCCTTTTTAGCTTGAATCTCTTCGACTATTG
>JAVXUL010000008.1:17379238-17396874 GCA_035590515.1 Trichilia minutiflora | reverse complement strand
CTTACATTAAATCGTTGCTATGATTTTATTAAAAACGGGCTAATGTTATAGTCATTGAGGAAAGTGGACCCAATTATGTGATCTAAAAAAAATTGGGCTTAACGTCTATTATGGGCTAGTTTTGGCAGTTAGTGTAGGCCATGGGTCATGTTCAAGCCTTTGATGGGGAGGCTCAACAGAGACCAATCAGGGTTAGGTTAGGTCCCCTCTCTAACTCTATATAAAGGAAAGTATGAGTTTCAAAACCCTAACCTGCCTCTACCCATTGAGTAGGCTGTCATAAAGTTAGAGAATAGAGAAGAAGACCTAACTTTTGGAACGCTGCAAGTCGCATCAAAACGCTGTATCGAATGACCAAGAGAGGTACGCATTCTAACACATAATTGTATTCTATATTCGTATATGTGAGATCTTGGTGAATATAGGAATTGTAAAATTCCAACACTTACCTGTAAGGATATCTATCCTATCTTTTTCTCTTCTCTTTGTTGATTTGGTGGAGCTATCAAACATTTTGTTTTGTTTCATTTGTCAGGGTCGGAAGCCAATTTCGCAATCGGACTTGGAGAAAAATGTTGCCCAATATAAAAGTACGGGTTACCCCAATGGAATACACCTCATTACCATCACCACGGCTGTCGAGGAATAGAGTGTTGCTAATTGGAATGTTTTTGATGATGTTGGCAGGATTAATCTTCAAACTGGTAGTGTGATTTTCTTTGTTGTTGGTAGCTTATAAAGATGTCGAAATGAGTTTATACAAAAGTTGTAACAGCCATTATATGTTCCTTCAGATATTGCTACGCTCAAATAAGTTGGAACGACCGCCTTTGCCCATGTTCGCAACTTTAGCCTCTGTTGCGCTGGAAAGACCGTAGCCTTGGTGATCGACAGCGTCAGAGTTGCTTTTGATCTTGTCAAACTATGGCAATTGGATTTGCCGCAGTTATTGTTGTTTCAGATTTACGTGCAAACAGTGACTTATGTTTGTTTTCAGTTTGTTTTTTGTTTTCAGGGGAATGATAAATATCTAAATGGTTTCATAATTTTCTCTCTATTTTATATTTTACGATAAAAATTTTGTGAAGTTCAAAAATTGTAACAAATAATTCTATTAAATTAATCTCAACTTTAAATTTACTGCTCGTGTGAAGGTGATAGTGCTTAATAGGGAATCCGAAATAATCAATGAGACATCAATCAACAGTTGCATTGGGTGAACAGTGGCTAAAGTTGGTGACTTGTGATAATGGTTTCTTTTATTAAAATAAATTTAAATGTTAAAATAAATATTGTATTAAAACAATTAATAATATAATTATAAATATTTTAAAAATATTAACATAAACTTTAATAATTAAATATGAATCACGATTTTTATATTTATGGTTTAAAATTTAGTAATCTTAGTAATTAATATTGATTTAAGTTTCATTAGTTTTATTTATGTAATTATTTTTTTTTAAAATGGAAAGAGTTAAAAAAAAAATTATAGTGTACGTAGACGGATTTTGTTGGATACCAAGATCTACCTCAGACGGTCAGGCCGTTAAAACTTTAGGCCCAAATGTTCCAAGCCTAACTCAAACCTAGGGAAACCTTTAGTTTTCCTCGACCCTAGGGAAACCTAACGTCATTCTCAGACAACCGACATTGCTCTCTCTCCTTTTAGACTTACACGTATAAATTTAAACCCCAATTTCATATTTTCAATTGCAGAAAGAATAATTTTGTTACTTCTAGTTCTTTGGCATTTTGATTATTATTATCACATAATACATGCCGAATAAAATGGGAGGTTCGTCAGAGACCAAGTTCTTGCAGGAACTCATATTGTACGCAGCGAGTGCAGCTCTAAGTTGTTTGGTTCTTTTCGCGGGGCTCCGACATCTAGACCCGAACCGTGAAGCGTCGAAGAAAGCGCTTGAACACAAGAAGGAAATTGCCAAACGCTTGGGTCGACCTCTTATTCAAACCAATCCGTACGAGGCAAGGTTTTGAATCCGATTATTATAGGCAATTGAATTTATTTGTTTTATTCAGAAATTATTATACTTGTGTTTCTTTTTGGCTAATATCAGACTGTCCAATAATGCACAGAATTATAATGTTATCGGCAGGATATTATTACAAGGTCTTTTATATTTTCACTGCTCTTTTTTTTTTATTTTATAATAATATATAACTTAGAAAAGAGCTTCTGCTGTGCTATTTACTGTAGGTGGTTATTTACGGAAACCTGAGTTCACATCATTTAGCCTACACGTTGAGGTTATTTATGCTGTATAAGTTGGTTTTTGGATATGTTATCGATGTTGGTTTTTTGTTGTTGATATTTTCTATTTGTGATGAGTTGGGTTTTTGTATGTCGAAGTGATTTTCTGAATGCTCGTAGAAACCTCCCGTTACAATGGGTGTGGCAAGTTATTATGTATTTTAATCTCCTTTCTATTTCTATATAGTCGCTGGATGGTCAGAAGGTTTTGGATATGATCATATGATTTAGGGTTTGGTTGGGATTTAGGTGCCAGTGCTATGGTGGGATGAGATCGGTAGATACTAAATATAAGTGAAAAAGTGAGTGGCCTCCACTAAAACCCGATGTTTACCAAATATTTTTGGCGCTTTCATATCCCATCAACTCTGCATTGAGATCAATGAGTTGGATATGATTTTTGATGAAGCAAAAAGCCCCAAACGCATAGAGATCAAGGCATTAGATATGATTTTTGATGTATGGGTATGAATTATCTTATTTTGGCTGTTGGGTAACTTGTGTTGTCCCATTTTTTGTTAATTGTAAGCAGGATGTAATTGCCTGTGATGTTATAAATCCTGACCACATTGACGTGGAATTTGACTCTATCGGGGGATTGGAAACTATCAAGCAAGCTTTATATGAATTGGTGATTCTTCCACTCCGAAGACCTGAACTGTTTTCACAGGGGAAGCTTCTTGGTCCCCAGAAAGGAGTGTTGTTATATGGACCACCTGGTACTGGAAAGACCATGCTTGCCAAGGCTATTGCAAGAGAATCTGGAGCTGTTTTCATTAATGTAAGGATATCAAATCTGATGAGCAAGTGGTTTGGCGATGCACAGAAACTTGGTGAGTGTATTTCATTACATCACCCCTAGTCTTAAGTATTACTTGTATGTATATTTGTGGGCTAAAAACAATGTGAACTTGTATGATTGATCAAAAGTTGAAACTGAACTTGGCACACATAGGATGAAAAAGAGTTCTGATTAAAATGATTTATCTGAGTAGTCAGTTGCCTGATTCTCTATTGTTTTTCTGTAAAATAATCTGGCCCATGTTATTTGTTTTTAAATACCTTCGAAGTTGATGATCAAACCTTGAGTGCAGGTTTATGGAGAATAGAGTTTTGAAGTTGGCTTTGTTGTCTTCATATTTCTTTCACAGATTATGCTGCTTAATTTTGTTTGTTATATACCCTCTATTTTATTTTTTCAGTTGCTGCTGTATTTAGCTTGGCCTATAAACTCCAGCCTGCCATTATATTTATTGATGAGGTTGACAGTTTTTTGGGTCAGCGCCGTACTTCGGACCATGAAGCATTGATAAATATGAAAACTGAGTTTATGGCATTATGGGATGGCTTTACAACAGATCGTGAGTATTTTTCTTTTAACTTTTTTCTAATCAGTTATTAAGCTTTCTAATTCTCTTTGGGATTGTTTTTAAGATATATTTTTGTTCTGTAGCTAGCCAATTTAGTCTGGGATATTTTCTTTTAATAATTTTATGTATTTCTTTTAGAAAATGCCCGTGTGATGGTTCTTGCGGCAACTAATCGTCCATCAGAACTTGATGATGCAATACTTCGGCGTCTTCCGCAAGCCTTTGAGATTGGAATACCCAACCACAGGGAGAGAGCTGAGATATTGAAGGTGATTTTGAAGGGTGAGAGAGTTGAAGACAGCATTGACTTTGACTATTTAGCCAGTTTGTGTGATGGTTACACAGGTTCAGATCTTCTTGAAGTTTGCAAGAAAGCAGCCTACTTTCCTATTAGGGAACTGCTAGATGAGGAGCGTAAGGGGAAACTGCTGCCTGTAAGGATACCTACTTTTTGGCCTTTTCTTTTCTCTTTTCTTTGCTGATTTGTTGGAGCTATCAAATTTTGGGTAGATTTTGGCAGATTTTACTACTACTTGAACTAGTGATACCAAAATATTTAGAATAAAAGTATTTTTTTGAAGCCTTAAAATGAATGAGACTCCAAATAAGTTTCTTACTAAATAAAATCCAAATGACCATTTTGCCCCTCCATAATGATCTCTCAGATCTTACATCTACTTGTTATTTCTTGGAAGTTTATCTTGGGTGTGTATGTGTGTGATGGGCAGCTAAAGTGACCTCTGTAAGAGCAAAAGAATTGTTGTATCATGAACTTAATTTTTGACAATTTTTTGGTTTTGTATTTGGTTCATCCAGCAATTTTCTCTTTCATGGGGTATCCTTGGAATCAATAAAACAAGTTAGCTTCAATTTGGGAGGAACATCACATGTTTAATTAGTAAATAGATCAAAAAAAATAGAAGGTTTTGGATGTTGGTAATGGTTGGAAATTTATATTTGAACAGATGGTATGGGAATTTAATCATCTTTAGCAATTAAGCTTGCATGCTGTAGTTAGATCTTATGGCTGTATCTTACGGAGTTTCTTTGTCCATGTTTCCTTTTTCAGGCTCCAAGGCCACTGTCACAGTTAGACTTAGAGAAAATCTATGCGTCATCTAGAAAGACCAGGGTTGCTGCAACAGAATACACCTCATTAAACTCACAATCACCAGGGTGGTCGGGGAATAGGGATTCCAGTGATTATCAGGTTCAAGCTGCAATCAGTGAGCTCTCTCGGCTTGTGGTTTCCCAAATAATGAATATTCAATCAGAACCAGATTCCCAGGACCCTTGAAATTTATTCTCTGCCCCACCAGCTCCCTGTAGACAATCTTTGTGTTATGTAATAGATTGCCTAGAAAAATGATATTCTATTCTACTTTTTTTATTTGCTGTAATTTGTTAATGGATAGATCCTACAAATAGAATATATTGTCTTTTCTAGGCAGCCAACTGCTTGTGCAATCGATTTACAACCACTTGACATATTCTTGAATGTACAAGAATTTCCTAGCGAATGCTTGCTTGTTGCATTGTCCGTCCGGTTTCTGCCAAACTATAGAAACTGACATGTTGTAAGGAAATCAATTTTGTAAACAAAAAATCTAGTCTTTTAGGCTTGGGATCGTTGTGCGTGTTTTCTAAACCTCTGTGCTCTTCAATGCTTGAAATTGTATATTTTCAATTTGCAGTTGATGCCATGTTGCTTATTGAATTCACCCTGAACCATCTATCATGTTGTCCACTGAATCTTTTATGTTGGCGTTGTTGGAATCTCAGTGTACTGTGAAGTTCTTTGTTTGTTTGCACTATGTTTACTGTTTGTTAATCTGAATTTCTTTTTAACTTGTGTTGTTGGATTATGTAGAAAGAAGTTAGATCCTTGCAACCCAGAAGTTGTTGATCATGGATGCGAGGATCAGATAATAGAGATGGACGGCCATGACGGGGATGTGTACGTTGGAGTTGCAGAAGGTATAACTATCCTATGATCACAGATGAACGGTTGTTATGGATGTAAAGGGCAATAATTTTACGCTCATTACATACCTCTCCTGATTTAGATGATATGATTTACACGTTGCAACAGCCATAAATGAAATTATTAGTAGGTTGTCTGGAGTTGATTTCCGCCTGGCGCCATCTTTCTTCTTATTTTAAAGTAAGCTGCTGCTGGCCTGGCCCAATACTATCTATTCCTTGAAAACTTTCGAGCCTCTGTATGCAATGATATCATGAGCAAACGTTTGACTATAGGAAGTCCACACTTTTCAAAAATTAAGGTAAAATTTCTTATCCGAACAGGGTGTGTCCCGGTTTCATTACCTCTCAAAATTAAAAAAAAAATATATATATATATATATATACACACACAAATTAGTAATGTTATAAATCTCTATGAATAATAAAATATTATAATAAATAATTTTTCTTTTTAGTGATATTTTCAACTTTAAAACATGTATTAACTCATTTTTTTTTTTGAAATTATAATTTATTTGATAATCTTATTAGTGAATAAAATTAAAGAACTATATGATTAATCTGAGAAGGGAATGATAGTTATTCTTTTTTGGATTTATTCGAGGTATTTTTTATTAAGTGATTTATATAAATTATTAATTTTTAATAGAGTTTCTCAATTATTCATAGAATTTTTTCTTTAAAAAATCATAAAAATTATTTAAGCACTAAAATGTTATTTTTATATAAGGATTTTTTAACAAATAATTTTAAAATTTGTGAAGATGTATGGCATAATTAATAAATATCATATTGTTTAAAATATTAAATTTAAGATATAAATTTGAATGTACAGTATTATTTAATTAAAATAATAATATTATATAATTAAAAAAAACACCCAAATATCACGATTAATATCATTAATTACAGTCAAGTTATTCATGAAAATAATTGAGAGTATTAAAAATTATTTAATATAATAAAATTGGTCATGAATATTAATAAAAATTGATAAAAAGTCACAAATAGACTTGTTAAAAAATCATATAAAAAATTACATTTTATGAAATTAACTTTTTTAAAATTAAAAAAAATATTGTTGTAGAATATATTTAAAATTTAGACAAATCACTATCTGCGCCGGGAGACCAGAGGCTTGTCTTTGCATGTACGGTGTTCGTGGATGGATACCATTGGATCGAGATCAAACTAACCCGGATTGGTCCCCGATTTGGTATTCTGTAGCAAATCCCAACCCGGCCAAGAAGGAACCCTAAAGAACTGAAACAGCCTCTTCTCGGATTCTTCTGACTCTTATTCTTATCTTGGGATCATGATTTGTACTGTCTGTTTATTTCCCCAATATTGACTGTTCAAAATTGATACTTATGATTGAATTTTATCCGAATGCACCATTTTTTTTTAATTGTTAAGACACAAGACTCAGCGGAAAAATTGAAAAGCGAAGGCACTTTGGAAATTCTTTGATTGGAGTCGACGGGAAAATTTGTGTCCATACACTTGTTTGCAATACATCCAAATTGGTTCGTAATTCCTGAAAATTGTTGGGTTGGCGAGCTGTGGTTACTGCTAATTGGCGATGTTACTACCGCTATAGAGTTTAAGTGTCGAGATACCCATTTCTGGATTTGGTGTATTATCAAGGTTTTGAATCCTGCATTTGTTGCTCCCAAGGGTTTGTGAGGTTTACAAGGTTTTACAATTAGTTTCTATTTCCGGAGTTTTTCATTGCCCTTGTTATTTGTGTGTTATTTTTTTGAATCTTCCTGTGAATTAATGCAGGACTGAAGATTAAGAGTGTTCTGAGAAACTGTTTTGATGCTTTCCTGGTAAGATCATTCTCTGCTTGCTCATCATTTATTGGTATTTTTCTTTTATAATTTGGCCTTGGTATTTAAAAATTAAGTTTCATTTTAGGTGGAAATAGGGAGAAGACTCTGATAACATGAATGCTGAAGAATTGAAAGAGATTGCAAGATTAAATCATGGAAAAGAGGAGTTAGAATTTGAAGAGATTGGAGACCAACCAGAGGACATTAAGAGAATTACACCTTGGACAAAACAAATAACAATTCGAGGAATTATCACAAGCTTATTAATTGGCATCATATACAGTATGATAGCCATGAAGTTGAACCTGACAACTGGCTTAGTACCCCAATCTTAATGTCTCTACTGCTCTTCTTGCTTTTGTGTTTGTCAGAATATGGATTAAGTTGCTTCACAAGGCCGGGATTGCAGCAACTCCGTTTACTCGACAAGAGAATACTGTAATTCAAACTTGTGCAGTTGCTTGTTACAGTATTGCTTTCGGAGGTTCGCAGAATTTCTTTTATCTTTCTTGATTTTTGTTTATTCCAAACTTATGTGTTAATATGGACTGCAGGTGGTTTTGGGTCTTATCTATTGGGCTTGAACAGGAAGACATATCTGCAGGCAGGGGTCGACACTCCAGGAAATAATCCAAACAGTACCAAGGAACCTGAGATTGGTTGGATGACTGGTTTTCTCTTTGCTAGCAGCTTTGTTGGGCTTCTAGCACTAGTACCTCTTAGAAAGGTATATTTGTGATAAATTTTTGGGGCATGCAACTTTACTTGAATTCTGTTTGGCCATCTAGCTTTCTGAAATGTCAAGATTCTCAGTTTTCCACTGGCATTTGCTTACGAAACTTGAAAGTGTAATCAAGCACTTTTTGTTGTTACAGATCATGATCATAGACTACAAATTGAGTTACCCTAGTGGAAAAGCTACTGCAGACCTTATTAATGGACTTCATATTCCTAAAGGAGTCAAAATGGACAAGTATGAATCCATCATCCTCAATTCTCGTCTTTAAAGGTCAAATAGTGTCAAGTGCATAAAACAAATAATACAATTTTGATCCCTCTTGCAGGAAAAACGTTCATATGTTCATGAAATTTTTTTCTATTAGCTTCCTGTGGGCTTGCTTTCAGTGGCTCTATACAGGATTAGAGCAGTGTAGATTTGTTAAATTTCCTACGTTTGGATTGGAAGCTTGGAAGAATTCGTGTGTACTCAATATCTTTCCTATGCATATCTTATAACCTGGCCTGGAATCAATCCTTTGTCATCCTTGATTAAGAAATTGAATTTTGCAGAGTTTATATTGACTCCAGTATGACATACATTGGTGCCGGAATGATCAGTTCTCATCACGTAAACTTGTCTTTGCTTCTTGGAGCTGTGCTCTCTTGTGGAATTATTTGGCCACTGATAACTGGGCTTAAAGGCAATTATTATCCTGAAACTTTACCCGAAAGCAGTATGAAGAGTCTAAATGATTACAAGGTTTGTTGTTGAATATCTGATACTGAATTTCTTTAGAAGGAGCAATTCATCATTTCTGGTAATATCAAAATTAATTCCTCATGGGATGCAGGTTTTTGTTTCTATTGCTCTGATCCTTGGAGACGGGATCTACAATATTCTCAAGAATTTTCTCAGGATTCTTTATTTTACTGCCAGAAACACCCATTCCAGAGTGAAGATTAACAACTGCAAAACATGTAATTCCTCAACTTTAAAAATATCTAGAAGAGAGAATCCAAACTAGACAGTGCCAGTCATTACCTTGGAACGCTTACTTGCTTGTGAGATTAGAAATTTACCAAACTAATTCATTTTCCCCTCTAATGCAGATTTGAATAACGAGAGTCAGCCTCTTGTTGATCTCCTGCGAAATGAAATGTTTATTAGAGAGAGCATCCCAGTGTGGATGGTGTGTGCAGGTTACACCATTTTCTCCACAATTTCCATCATTGTAATCCCACTCATGTTCCCCGAGCTCAAGTGGTATTACATTGTCACTGCTTACATTCTGGCACCATTTCTTAGCTTTTGTAATGCTTATGGGGCTGGTCTAACTGACATGAATATGGCCTATAACTATGGAAAAGTAGCCCTCTTTATCCTTGCTGCCTTGTCTGGGAAAGAAAATGGTGTGGTTACCGGACTTGTGGGTTGTGGTTTGATCAAATCCATTGTTTCCGTCTCTTCTGATTTGATGCATGATTTCAAAACCGGTCATCTCACTCTCACTTCCCCGAGATCAATGCTTTTTAGCGAAGCCATTGGGATAGCCATAGGTTGTGTAGTAGCTCCTCTCATATTCTTCCTCTTTTACAAGACTTTTGATGTTGGGAACCCGGTTGGTGAATACAAAGCTCCTTATGCTATAGTCTACCGAAACATGGCAATTCTAGGTATTGAAGGCTTCTCCTCACTGCCTCGGCATTGTTTACAGCTCTGTTACGGGTTTTTCTCCTTTGCCATAGCAGCCAACTTGTTAAGAGACCTCACCCCTAAAAATATCGGGAAATGGATTCCTCTTCCAATGGCAATGGCTGTACCATTTGTAGTCGGAGCATACTTTGCAATTGACATGTGTGTTGGGAGCTTGGTTGTGTTTGCATGGCAGAAGCTAAACAGTGAGCAGGCAGGTTTAATGATTCCGGCTGTGGCTTCAGGCTTGATCTGTGGAGATGGATTATGGATCCTCCCTTCATCAATTCTTGCCTTGGCCAAGGTTCGTCCTCCAATCTGCATTGGCAACCAATAGGATTTCTAAATGCAGTAAAAAATGTAAACGGATTCATAAAAGTGGATTTAATTTGTAGATACAACTATAAAGTATAGAAATGATAGAGCTGGAGATTTCCAGTAATAGATACCATAGAAAATATGTATCCTTAAGAGTTCTATTAGCCGCAAGGAATTTGACTAGGCAAACAATTGTACAAGTGTTAGTTATGATAAGAGCAGAAGCAATCAGGAAAAGAAAACCACTGATGAGCATCTGAACTTTATTGATCATTTCACTTTCTCATACAGTTCTAAGATGTTGATTTGAATTTGTTTCATACAGCATTGTACTTATGTTTTAGGAGAAAAACTCTTCAAATGTTTGCTTTAAGTATTTATATAATTGATATCCTATTTCACAAGAATTGTACCTACAGACGACTGCCCTGTAGGATCTCTGACTCCTATTTGGCAGCCACCATGTGTAAATACAATTCTCCCTTGCCAAGCAAACCCTTGACTAGTTAGCCCACATGGATGTATCAAGCAGATATTCAATATTTAGTATTTAATAATTAAAATCCCAACTCACCAAACTTTTGAAAAAAATCGTCTTACTCATTCAAAAGCAGTCTAAAGTTTTCTTTGTGTTAAAAAATAAAATATTTTCAATTGTTATTCAAATTTATTAGTTTCAAACTTTAATAAATATATTTTAAACACGAAATCCGAATTATCAAAAAAATAAATAAGTTTTAGAATACAAATAATGTTATGTCTACAAAAACTTATTGTACAATAAATTATTATAATCTCGTCCTTGGTCAATAATATAATATTGTCATGTGATAATATTATTTTTCTAATATTAATAAAGCGAATTATTATATTAATAATAAAGCAAAATTTGAATGAAGAATTTTCTAAATTAAGCAAGAAAATCAATTAGTAATAAATTCTCAAATACACATAAGTAATGTTTTTAGTCAAAGAAAGACATTTGAAATAAGATGCACAAAACAAATGGCTCAGCTCATTATTCATACTTGAAACTCTTTCCAATTGTAACAATATTTATAGGTAATGAGATAATAACATATAATTCCCTAATCTTTAACATTTTCACAAATAAAAGCATGTTTTTTTATTTATAACAAATAAGTCAAATGATAGAAGTACCTCTTTTCTTGAAATATTAGAATGATACAATTAGATTATAAAGAGTCATCTCTATCTTCAAATTGATATAAAATTTATTTAAGTTTTATATGTTGAACTTGAATTTATTTTATATGCATTTAAAGTTAAATTTTTTATAGTATTAATGGTTAATAAAATTTATATATTTTTAGTTTAATATTTGATATCTAAAATTTTATATCACAATATTTTGTAATTTAAAAGACGTCATAGTCTTAGACTAGAGGAACCCTTAATTTCATAGAAGTAATATTGTAATTTTACTAGTGAGTTATTGAATTAGTGACTTATTTGTCATAAATAGATAAAATATATATTTATTTATAAGAATTTTAAAAATTAGGGATTCAGATGTTGTTATCTCCAAATAATAGTCCACAATGGTCATGACCCAGAAGTCATACATTTTGCAGCCAAAAAGCAAAGACAACTCCTTACTCTCATCTTTCGTCGCCGGCGCAAACCAGACTCCCACATTTCCATTTCCATTTCGATATAAACCATTCATCCACTTCTGCTCCTTTTCAAATCTCCACCAACTTCAATCATGATTCTTTTTCTCATTTTCTCAGCCCTAATCCTAATAGTCCTTCTCCGTTTCCTATTAAAAACATCATTCTTCTTCATTCTCCTACAATCATGGCGATCCTTCGAAGACAGGCTTCATGTTTACCAGACATTCAAAATCCAACAATACAACGAAAGCTTTCAGGAAAATCAAATTTATCGTAAAGTGTACACTTATCTCAACTCTCTACCTTCCCTTGAAGATTCCCACTTCGCCAACCTCTTCGCAGGATCCAAGTCGAATGATATCTCGCTCTTTCTCGACGTAAACCAGACCGTCGTGGATAATTTCCTCGGCGCAAGAGTTTCATGGAGAAATGAAACGACATCGGAAGAAAGAAAAAATAAGTTCGTACTGACGTTGAGGAAGAAAGACAAGCGAAGAATTCTACGTCCGTATTTGCAGCATATCATTTCTGTAGCTAATGGGATTGAGGAGAAGAAGAAAGAGATTCGATTGTTCATGAACTTGGAGAAAGGACGGTGGAGATCGATTCCGTTGACTCACCCGGCGACTATGGAGACGGTCGTTCTCGATGGCGATGTTAAAAAAAAGATTAAGTCTGATCTCGAAACGTTTCTTAAGTCGAAACTGTATTATCACAGACTCGGTCGGGTTTGGAAACGAAGTTATCTTCTGCACGGTCAGTCCGGTACGGGGAAGTCGAGTTTTGTTGCGGCTATGGCTAGGTTCCTCTGTTATGACCTGTATGATATCGATTTATCAACGGTTTCCGATGATTCTGATTTGAAAAAGCTTTTGTTGCAAACCACGTCTAAGTCGTTGATCTTGATCGAGGGTCTAGATAAATTCTTGATTGAGAGAGAGAAATCGACGGTTGTGAGCTTATCGGGGATATTTAATTTCATGGATGGAATTATATCGTCTTGTGGGGAAGAACGTGTGATGGTTTTCACGATGAATGTAAAAGATCAGATCGAAGATCAGGCGGTGATGAGACCAGGAAGGATAGACGTTCACGTACAGTTTTCCTTATGTGATTTCTCCACGTTCAAAATTCTGGCTCATAATTACTTGGGCTTAAAGGAGCACAAGCTTTTCGATCAAGTCGAAGAAGCCTTTCAAAATGGGGCAGGTTTAAGCCCGGCCCAAATAGGCGAACTCATGATTTCTAATCGGACTTCAAACACCCGGGCCCTGAAATCCGTCATCACTGCCCTGCAAAACAGCTGTAACGAAAGGAAATCAAGCGACAACCGATCGGGTCAACCCGTGGAAGACGAATTATTGTGTCGAGAAAGTGTCCATACGGTAAGGGAATTTCGGAAATTGTATGGGCTTTTGAGGCTTGGGAGTCGGAGAAAAGAGGAGCCGCCGTCGGATTTAGGTTCGATTGAGAAACTCGGTTCAAGACATGAAACATAAATCTTTTGTTGCTGTTAATTTTCAAATTTTTTAGCAAATACACCCTTTAAATCTTATTTATTTGTAAAATGCCCATTTCAAGTTCAACTAAAGGCTTTTCATGTAATTTTCAATAATTTTTTTTCTATATATAATTTTAATATTTATTACATAAATATTTTTTTAAGATATAGTTTTATTATTGTTATATTATTGTTAACTTATTCCAACTCCAATGATGTTATTGTATTTGTCACACCCGACTTTAATCGATCACGTGATAATCACTGCGAATCCCATAAATATATCCTATCATTTAAAATATACTTATAAGACCCATAAGACATTAGTATCTTTTTTTAAACTTATTTTTAAAATAAAATAATATAAAATAAAGGATTTTCGATCAAATATATATCATCAATATCTGTATTTTCTCAAAATACATTATAAAATATTCTTGATCAAGCCGAATACATAAAATCACATCCTTTAAAAATGTTTTTCAGTTCAGTAGATCATAAAGTAAAAACCTGAGTCGAGTACTTGAAAACTGTGTTGAATCGCACTTCAACTATACAATATCGTGCCCGATTACACTAGCCTGAAATAAGAAAGTAAGGGGTGAGTATTTGAAAAAATACTCAGTGAATAAACAAATACACAAAAACAGAAATCAGAAGCCGATTACGAAAAATCTTCGTAATCATAAAATCAAGTATAGTAAAATGTGACATCATATACATATCTAAAAAATCAATATAATATCAAATATGTATATCCCCTCGGTTTATAGGATCTCATCCACTCTCTCAGAGCTATATGGCTAATTTATAATCCTGGTTAGAGATGTGTGCCCATGTATGATATCCCTCGGTCTATAGGATCCTATCCACTCCCTCAAAGTTGTATGGCTGATCTGTAACCCTGATTGAGATACTATCATATCAGTATAGTGCTAGTGTGCTTTAGCTTGAACATGTGGATTTACCCATCCTACTTAGGACTATATGATTAATTCACACTCCGGGGTCTATTGGATTTCACCCATTCCACACGAGCTGTATGGCCAATCCTCACCCATATATAATCAATAACATGACACATAGTTGGCTCACAAGGCCAAAAATATTATCTATGTCTCACAAGGCCAAAATAGTAAAACAAGACTTGTTGGCTCACAAGGCCCAAAACATTATTTGTGGCTTACAAGGCCAAATCAATAAGTATGGCACCCCAGCCATTACACTTAACTATGTCACATTAGCAAATATATATAAAATTGGCCTCCGGCCTCAAAATCATAATAACAAATATACACATTAGGTCTCCGGCCTCATATTTATGATAATTTAGATTTCACAACAAACCTATCTCTATCACAAACAAGGGGCCAACCCGGCCACCACACAATAACATACATCCAACGCCTCCTTATTTCAGTTATACATATACACATTCATATACTATCATCTCTAGCATTATAGTTATTCAAAAATCATAATAAATGAGGCGAAGGGAAAGGAATATGTCCACTCACAGTTCTAGGATGAAAAATCACCCTCTCGGTATCCTCCTGATGGCAAAGATCCTCTCGTCTCGACTATCGTGCCTGGATACATATACAATCACAGACTCATGATCTATTATAATATACGTGCATGATACAATGCATGTTCATGCTACTTTCGTATCCTTCTCTCTCTCTCCTCTCTCTCTTTCTAACATACTGTCATATATGAATCTCACTCCACTATCAAGTATTTTTCATCTATTTTAACATCAATAGCTATTAAAGCCCTCTAATTTATCGATACCGATAATAAATGAGAAACCCTCCAATTTTTAGGGTTTTATAAATAGTAATCTAAATCCTTTTTTTCTCGATTGATGCACAATGAAGGCTAAAAATGGAGAAACAAACTTAGGGATGAACTTACCCAAGCTGGTAGAAGTGTTCTGAGTCCCTCTTTACTTGATTCTCTTCTTTGTCTACTGTTTACCCTAACCCTTCTTTCGTGATTCCTTTGAACCGGTGAGTAGAACTCCGATCAAAGGAGGTTTCTGTGTTTTGGTGTTGATTCTGAGTTCATAGGATCTAAAGTGATGGAGTTTGATGGAGAAATGGCTGAGATCTAGTTTCTCACTGAGGAGAGAAATGGTTTCTATCAAAAATGGATAGAGAGAAAGAGAGAAATCAAAATAGAGAAGATGATCCCCTACACAACGTTAATAGGTTGTGAAATCGCATAAAGGTGTCGATACCTTTCAAAATGTATCGATTCTTTTAGCATCTCACCTACAATGTATTGATACGTTCTTCTAATATATCAATACATTTGGCTATTTACTGTTTACTAAGCCTGCAAGGTGTTGATACCTTCCTCAATGTATCGATACATTTCATCACAAGCAGACTTCATCTCCGTCACAAAGGTATCGATACCCTTGCTAAGGTATCAATATGTTTGGCACTATTCAATGATCAACATGCCTTCAACGTATCGATATCCTTTACCAAACGTATCGATACGTTTGGCCTCACCCAGCAATATATTATTACCTTTCCCAAAAGGTATTGATATCTTGGCCCTAGTTTTTCTTCTGAGGACTATCACTTCAAATGGCCATAACTTTTGGCTCGAAAATGTCACAAAACCTATAATATATCAATGGAAAGCTCTCTTCGAGCTCTACAAAAATAAAGGAAACTTATTCTCAATTGGAGATGATTTTGGGGTCAAAAATTCATTATTTCTCATAGACTCCTATCCCACACCATAATCTTACTCAAAACACATTCTTCAAGTTTTATACCCTCTCGCGCATAATCTAAACACAATGACATGCATGAAAACTCTTGAAGGATTTATTATTATGTTCATAATGCTAAGGGATGGGTTTCATAATTCTCCCCCCTTATATGAATTTTGTCTTCAAAATTCTATATGATGTAATGAGTATACGGTAACAAAAATAATGATACTAAGCATACAACTCTCCTTTTTCCCTAATAATCAAATAAAGGTATTTTAGAATACCTCACTTGTTATTTATTACTAAAAGAAGAAATTGCAGCTTTTATATAATAAAATAATAATTAAAATAAAATATACGTCACATAGAACATGCAAAGATCTTTCCTTTGGGCTAAACACATACTTTATCACTGAAAAGGTGGGGATACTGTTGTCTCATTAGACTCTTTGGCCCCCAAGTCATCTCCTTAACTATGTCACTCTACCACAAGACTTTCATGATCAGAATAGTCTTATTTCTCAGGACTTGTTCTTGCCAATCAAATAACTTTATCGGTTGTACCACATAATTGAGATTTTCTCTCAAATCCATCAGTGGTGTCTCAAGTATATGTGAAGGATCCGACACATACTTCTTAAGCATCGATACATGAAAAACATCATGTATTTGACTTAGTTGTGATGACAAATCCAATCTATAGGCTACTGGGCCTATCCTTTCTATAATACTAAAGGTTTTAATATACCGAGGATGTAGCTTCCCTTGATTTCTGAATTCGATTATTCCTTTCCAAGGCAATACTTTCAAGAAAACCTGATTGCCTACTTTAAATTCCAATACTCTCCTTTGAGTATCAGCATTGGATTTTTATTTATCTTGGGTTGCTTTCAATCTCTCTCTGATAATCTTGACTTTCTCAATGGTGATCTTAATCAACTCGACATTATTGAGCTTTCTCTCACCGACTTCATCCTAACATACTGGGTTTTTTTATTTTCTATTGTACAAAGTCTTATAAGGTGACATCCCAATGTTAGCCTGATAGTTATTATTGTATATAAACTCTATCAATGATAAGTGCGTATCCCAGCTACTAGAAAACTCAATAACACATACTCGAAGCATGTCCTCTAATGTTGGATGGTCTTTTCTGCCTGTCCATCAGTCTAAGTATGAAATATAAAACTAAAAGTCAACTGAGTACCCATAACTTTCTGAAGTCTAGTCTAAAATCGAGATGTAAAACGGGGATCTCCATCTAACACTATAGTAACTGGCACTCCATGCAGCTTGACAATCTCTGAAACATATAACTTAGCCAATTTCTCCAAGGAAAAATTTACTTGAATTGGTAAAAAATGAGCTGACTTAGTGAGTCAATCTACAATCACCTAAATGGCATCGTGGCCTATCTGTGTTTGAAGCAACCCGACCATGAAGTCCATAGCAATATGCTCCGACTTTCACTCAGGTATAGGTAGAGGCTATAAAGTCCCTGCAGGTCTCTGGTGCTCAGCCTTGACCTGCTGACATATCAAACATCTAGCCACAAACTGGGCTATAT
>JAVXUL010000008.1:17367899-17379138 GCA_035590515.1 Trichilia minutiflora | reverse complement strand
ACAGAGTCGGTCGGCTGTGGAAACGGAGTTATCTTCTGTACGGTCCCTCCGGTACCGGGAAGTCGAGTTTCGTTGCGGCCATGGCTAGGTTCCTCTGTTACGACGTGTATGATATCGATTTGTCAACGGTTTCTGATGATTCTGATTTGAAAACGCTCTTGTTGCAAACCACGTCTAAGTCGTTGATCTTGATCGAGGGCCTGGATAAATTCTTGATTGACAGAGAGAAATCGACGGCTGTAAGCTTGTCGGGGATATTCAATGTCATGGACGGGATTATATCGTCTTGCGGGGAAGAGCGTGTGATGGTTTTCACGATGAATGGAAAAGATCAGATAGAAGGTGAGACGGTGATGAGACCAGGAAGGATTGATGTTCATGTACACTTCCCCTTGTGTGATTTCTCCACGTTCAAGTTGTTGGCAAATAATTACTTGGGCTTAAAGGAGCACAAGCTTTTCGGTCAAGTCGAAGAACAATTTCAAAACGGGTCAAGTTTAAGCCCGGCCCAAATCGGTGAACTCATGATTTCGAATCGGACTTCACCCACCCGGGCCCTGAAATCCGTCATCACGGCCATGCAATACAGTGGTAACGAAAGGAAATCGTGCGAAAAAGGATCGAGTCAACCCGCGGAGGATGGATTATTGTGTCGAGAAAGTGTCCATACAGTAAGGGAATTTCGGAAATTGTACGGACTTCTGAAGCTTGGGAGTCGGAGAAAAGAGGAGCCGCCGTTGGATTTAGGTTCGATTGAGAAACTGGGTTCAAGACATGAGTCATAATTCTCTTTGTTGGTGTTAATTTTCAAAATTTTGTCAAATGGGACCTTGAAATCTTATTCATTTGTTTAATTTACTTGTATAATTATATTGTTGGCCCTATTAAAGCTCCCATAACATTGTTAACTTTTTTTACCAAAAAAATTCGAAAGTTAATATTGATATTATTATTGTGTGAATTAAATGATAAAAATTGATATTGATATTATTATTGTGTGAATTAAATGATATAATATTGATATTATTATTGTGTGAATTAAATGATAAAAATATTAATAACATTGAGAATAATAACCTAAATCGATATTATTATGATTGCATGAAGTAGGCAACAAAGATTATAACCAAAATTTATAGTAATTATAAATTGAATAAGACATTTATAATGATCTAAACTAATGATTACTAGTAATAATTTTCATGTTAATTAATGATTACTTTTATATTTCTCAAAATAAATATAAATATAAATATAAATAAATTATTTAAATATTCCTTGTAGTAAAGCATAACACTATTATGGTTTAATATTTTTAATATCTACTTAACTATTGCAAAATAATTAATTTAGGATATTTTCAAAAATAAATTTAGTGAGGAAAGGCAAAATCTAAACTTTAGAAGGTTGGGGCACTAGTTTATTATGATCAACCTTTGTTGAAATGAGTAATACTTGATCAAAAATTTAATTTTTCAAATTATAATTTTTTGATTTATCTGTAATTGTAATTTTTTTTTACAGAAATAATATTTTCGTAGTCAATTATTAACAAATTCTTATTATTGGAAGATCCTTCCTTGCGTCATTAGTACAATTATCCAAACTAGGGGCATAACTAATAATGCATTAAGGTCAATGGAGCTTAATGATATTACGTTATCACGTGCGATGCACGTGAGATCGTGCATGACGATGCGTTTAGGAAGAACCTGACCAGCAATAGCCTTTGTTGCTGTTGCTTCCTTCGCTGTCAAAATTTTGACATCGATGAAATCATCAATTTAAACCAAGTCTCGTTTTGCAGGAACTCTAGGGTTTTCTCTTCTCGCGATTACTTTATAATTCATCTCTCTAAGGTGCGAAAATATTCCAATTATCTGAATTGTGGTTTATTTACATTTCATCATTTGATCCCGTTCAACGATCTCATCATTCTTAGGGTTTAATAATACGAGTTAGTTGAATCAATGTTTGAGTTATTACAGGTGTTATTGAATTAAAAAGGGTTGTGTAATCGGCACTAGAGTGTAAGCGAGCATGGTAAGGTTACATGAGTATTGTTGCAGTTATTATTTTTACTTTTTTTTTTCTTGGATGTATTGTTCAAATTAATGTTTTTTAATTTTCAGAATTACCTCATGGGAGTTTTCAAACCGGCATGTAGTTTTTCAATTACGTTTGCTGATGGGAAAACTCGCAAGCAGGTAACTTCGAGTTGTTTATGTAGTTGAATTTTGTTAAAAAAAATAGTGTTTGCTGTCTGAAGAAGGTGAATATATTGATATTGATCTATGAAGATTGACTGTAATACCTGTATTTTGGAAGGTTCCACTGACGAAGGAAAATGGTCAAACGATCATGGTTCCGCTTTTCCAAAGTCAAGAAAATATTTCTGGGAAGGTAATTTGTTTGCTGGTTGTGACACAACTTATGATGCTCTTTGGTTATGATTGTTAATTATTGGAATTTTTGTTGATTTGGTTTTTCAGATTTCTATAGAACCATTTCAAGGGAAAAAAGTAGAACACAATGGTGTGAAAATTGAACTCCTTGGTCAAATTGGTGAGTTGTTGATGTACCATTTAACTTAGCATGTGAAATATTTTGGGTAGGAGAAGAGGAGAACCTAGATTCTAGTACCATTAACTTTTCATCAGTCTTCCGTTCTTTTGTCAAAATATCCATCCTTGGGCTTTGCTATTTGTGACTGCTATCAATGCTTATCTCCACTTGTTATACTGTTGGATTTGATCGGGAGATTATTGGGTCATGTGTGGTGGAGGAAATCAGTTTAGTTGGGACCTTGTGTTGAACATCTGCACTTATTGTTCCAATATTCACTATTTTCTGGTTCAATTGTCTTATCAGATGATGAAATGGAGATCATAACCCTTTATATTTTGTGTCATTTTCCAGAGATGTATTTTGACAGAGGCAACTTTTATGATTTCACTTCCCTTGGTGAGTATCCTCGTGATTTCCGTTTGTTCTTCTTTTATCATCTTAAAAATCCAAATACTTGTAAAATTTATATTTTTATGTTTAATTGAATTTATTCAATTGGTTGTCTCTACCTTGTCATGATTTTCATTTTCTTGTTTGCAGTCCGTGAATTGGATGTTCCTGGTGAAATATATGAAAGAAAGACATATCCATTTGAATTTTCTACAGTTGAAATGCCGTATGAGACGTACAATGGTGTCAATGTAAGGCTAAGGTATGCTAATTGTTTTTTTCTAAAAGTTTTAAAGGGAAATATATATGTGTATCATTTTGGTTGATTACATTTTGAGGATGTTGAATGGCTTTTTCTGGTCTTACATGAACAATTTAATCCCGCTTCTAGTTAACATGTTTGGTGGTTTTAATTTCTTTCATCCTCACATTTATACCTTCTTTGTTGCTTACATTTTGATGAGTAACATTGCATGTCAAGTAAAACAATTGACGTACTCATGTAATTTATTAAGAAATAATAAAGCTGGCATTTCTGACCTTCCTCTTTTACCTTCACCCCACTCCTTACTGTGACATTGGAGTGGAATTCCAATAACAATCAATGATTGCTGGTCAGAATACTCATATGGAATCTAAAAAAGGCTTGCCTTGCCCTACCCACTTGACAATTTGTTGGATAAATTGGTGAATATTATGCCATAACAGAAACCTCGCATTAATTAGTTTGTATTTGTGCTTTCGGTAGGTATGTTTTGAAAGTGACTGTTAGCCGTGGTTATGGTGGAAGCATAGTTGAATACCAAGATTTTGTGGTAATATTTTCTATTTTCTATTTTCTTTCCCCTCACACACTCTCTTTCTGCTAGTATCAATCATTGGTGATTATTATGAAGTTTTGTAAGCATGTAATTGGATTTGTGCCTGCAGAAAGCATAATATTTTCGTATTGCTACTATTCAATTTCATTATTGGCATAAGAGTGACGTTCAGGATGTGGAAATTTTGGTAGATCAAAATTTTGCAGGAATCATGCACTTTGCATGAATGAACTTGCTACACTATTTTAATAAAGATTCTATTCTTTTTCTTGATGTCTTTTCCTATGCTTCAGGTTCGCAATTATACGCCACCTCCATCAATTAACAACAGTATTAAGGTGAGTTTCAGTGTACAAGGAACACATATGCCAAAATTCATTGCTTTCTCAACATTGTAATGTGTGCGGTGGTGTTTTTGGGGGTTAAGTTACAAACATGAACCTAAATCTCCAACTTCCTTTTATCCTTTGATGTAAACTCATTTTCGATTTATATAACATTTATCAGAAGCACTACAAAACAGCTAATCTTAGTGATGACTCATTAATCATTGTTTTTACTCCTTGTGCAGATGGAAGTGGGAATTGAAGATTGCCTACACATTGAGTTTGAGTACAATAAAAGCAAGTAAGTTGGTTGTGTCCTGTGACTAAAATTTGGTCAGTATTTTCAAGAGTGTTTAGCTCTTGATTGGTCATCTTTAATTTTGAATTACAGTTGTTTAATATTGTGGACTTACCTAGTCTGAGATTGTGTGTTATGATTGATGTTGTGTGGCAATTTATTGTTATGTAGATCAGAAGGGAATATATTTTCATTATTTCTCAGTTGAACTTCTGAATTTTATAGGTATCATCTGAAAGATGTTATTATTGGCAAGATATATTTTCTTCTTGTGAGAATCAAAATTAAGAATATGGATCTTGAGATCAGACGCCGGGAATCAACTGGAGCGGGGGCCAATACTCATGTTGAAACTGAGACACTAGCTAAATTTGAGTTGATGGATGGTGCTCCCGTCAGAGGTTTGCTGGAGCTCTAGTTTCTTATAGATTCAGATGAAAAAATGACTGATGCCGAAACATAAGAAATGGCTTTAACTACCATGCAATTAATATATGAAACCAAGACGCAGGAACACCTGTGTCTAGTTTTATATGATGGCCTGGAATAAGCTGAAATAAGTTATAGATATTAAACATGCTCGCATTTAAAATGTGACACATCACATGTTTCAATTTTCAGCATATGCATTTGCTTATTGGCATTATTGCTTTTACAGGCGAATCGATTCCAATCAGACTGTTCCTTAGTCCTTACGAGCTGACACCAACTCATCGTAATATTAACAACAAATTCAGCGTGAAGTATTACTTGAACCTTGTTCTGGTTGATGAAGAGGACCGCCGGTATTTTAAACAGCAGGAAATTACCATTTACAGGCTACAAGAAAATTCCTGATTAAATATTGCTCATTAGATCCGCATTTCTTCTTGTCAGAAAAGAATACAACAAAATTAACCCATTCATAACACTTTGTGCATTGTTAAAAAGCTTGGAATGAGGATCCTGGCTCCTACAGTGGCTTACTTGGTCAGTATTGATTTGTCATAGTTTTGGTTATGTACATGGCACAGGTGGGATTGGGAAAAACCTCTAGTTGCTGTTCCGTTTGGTGTTTGACATCATGACTTAGCATTGCAACATTACCCTGGAATGTATACGACTGCTTCAAATTCGGTTTTGATTCTGGTAATGTCATGATCAAATTTTGTTGATGTTGAATGTCAGCGATTCTGTGTATGGAGTGAGATGACAATTTTATGAGATTTTTTATTTTTTATTTTTATTTTTGGTTTTTTCGTTCTTGTGGTATCAGAAACAATAACCGACTGCAAACACTAATCTGTGCTCTTCTTTTTGGATTGTATTAATTGTATTGCTTTCCTGGAAATGGATGGTTATTGTGATTATTTATATTGCTGATAGGTTTGTTCATATTTCAGCCAAATGATGTGAGCTTTACATTCTAGTTGCATCCAATTCAAATATTGAATACAAGCAACAAATTTTAAAATCGATGAACTACCGTCAGTCATGATATCATACGAATACATACAAAACTTGAGCAGCTTCTGTGGAAGCAAGAGCTTAAAAAAATGTGATATCTCACTCTTCACTCTTCTGAACCCGACGGCAATCCCTCCTTGAACCATGTATAAGGTCCACCTTCTAAGTGGTAAACATTTTTGTAGCCATTGAGCACAAGCAAATATGCTGCTATCAGTGATCTGTAACCGGAAATGCAGTAAGCAGTGTGGGAAGACACCATTGTTTTAGATTGCTTTTATGGTGAACTGTACAGTTTGGAAAATGCTAAATTTTGTGATGGGCAGAATTACCTTGATTGCTGACCTTCGGGGAGATTTTGTGAAGGCTTCATTGTGCCTCCTGATGAGCAAGCCACGATAACCTTTGCTTCCTTATCTAGTTGTGATGCCACCTCTGGTAGAACACACCCGACATTTGATTAGTCACCGATATTATATTCAATTGTCCAAAAACGATGCAACAAAATTAAAGCATGATCAGCTTGCTCTACTATACTTTGCAGAAACTCAGGATTCTCTTCTGTGCCAGAAAAGATTCCAAAGAATGCAAATGCAGCCCGCTGAGCTATATCCCACGCCGTCCACTCCTTTATTAGCCTGTACATTGGCACATTGATAACATCTAGGGCATGAGCCTGCATATAGGACATTAACACCTAAAGTAACACAGAACTTGCTCTTGCAAATGGTTTACTTCATACAGGATTTACAATTTTCTGAACCCTGTTTCTTAAGCAATATTCTTTGATTTTTCTCTTTTCACTAACCTCTTTAAATTCTGCTTCAGGCCTTACGTCAAGAATCACAAAGTTGTTTTCTTTCTGGAGGCGCAAAGCTTCCTTCACATCCAGACTCCTTACCTGCAAGAGATGAAACATTTCCTACAATTATTATCATCCAACGAGCCGAATTTATGTATCAGCATACATTCATATACTCATCCTAATTAACAAGTTTGACACATGAACCTCAAATTTACGTCACTGCTTAGAATTTGCAAACACAGAAGTCCATAAATATTTGGGACATCTCAAAATTGAAACTATAGAAAGAGAGAAAGAAAGCTAAGATATTACCCTTTTCTGAAGTAATAATTCCCTCTTAATCTTCCAATCTTCTTCAGCTGATCCCTCCAAATAATCATAGTAAAAGAAACCAAATCATTGCTTTTGGAATCATTCTTCTTCTACTTTTAATCTCCAATATGTTTTGCGAAATCTAAAATCTAAATTCAGGTGAGGTGAGAACAAGAATGTAATTACCTGGTGTTTTTGCAGTTTTTGTTGCTGTATTTTGGATTTTTAACACCCCCCTTTGCACAGTCTGTGAAGGTAATCTTCCCCTCGAAAATGTAACTGATCTCACTGTCAACCCCCAGAGATTTTCTTGATTAGTTTTTGGTGCAAAACTCAATGGTGAAGATTGGTAATTTGGATATAAAGAAGATAAAGAAGAGTTTAATTGGCTGACTGAAGTAAGAGCGGCAATAATATCTGAAGGGTTTTAGCTAGCAAGTGCTTTCGTTTATGTTGAAGTGCTTTTGTTTTAAGTACTTGTGCTAACAAATTTTGTAAGGAAGTGAGTGGGACATAAGATTTGTGTATTTTTCTCTCCCTTAAAATCTCAAACTTGTGGTCATAGTGTAAAGACTTTCTTTCATTTGGATTTCTCTCATCTTTATCAGTGTCTTGCGTTTCTTTCTTTTTTTTAACCTGCCATGTTAACTCACTATACGACAAACTTCACAAACATTATATTTTGGTGTACCTTTTAAATCTTTGCCATGTTAAGGCTGCGAATATTTGAAAAATTCACATTTTTGTGTACGTTGGTTTTGTTTTACTTTTATGATTGGAGATATGGATTTGTGGTAGGGATGAATTTGACATAAGAGGGAAAATTTGAAACTTATTTGTTAGTTTTATAAACTGTAAGAATCAGTTTGATAATAACCCTATGCGAGCGCACAATTTTCATAGATAAAATTTTTAAGAATATGGTATTGTGAGTAGGTAATTTTAAAAAAATTAAATTTTATTTGCTTTTTTCAAAAATTCATTCAATTTGAAAAGTATCTATCTGTGACTCTGATAATTTTTTATATGATAACACCCTTGAAAGACTTATTAACATTGAGAAGAATATTATATACGAAATCAGATACTAAAAACATATAAAAAAACGTAAATTTTGAGATTCAACAATTAAGGCATGCAAATAAAGATATCAATAATTGAAAGATTTTAATGATGGTATAAAATTTAGATCTTTTTATTAATAAACATCTTAATTATTATATTAAATTCTAAACCTCCTTTTATTGTTGAAAATCTTAATCATAACAATAAATTTTAAAATCAATTCAAGGTGATTATTTTTATCATATAAAAGATTTTAATTCATATTTTTTTTTGTAAATAAAGTAAGATTTTTAATCTAATAATTATGTGTCATGATAATAGTTTGTACCTCATAATCTTAAAAAAAAAATTATAATTATAGAAAAAGTAATGGCATTTAATCTTAAGAGATAATAAAAATATAAAAAAAAAGATAAAAACTATGTAAAAAACTATAGAATTACTATTTAAAAAGATTTCTTAAAAAAATCATAATTTAAATATTAAAAAAATTTTGTTGAATCATCACCATTGTTCTTAATTATTTTTTATAATTTATTTCATTATAAATCTTATAAGTTAAAAGAAAATTCTGATGCTCAAAATTGAAAGGAAAATTTTTGTAAACCAACAACCTCAAAATCCGTTTGTTTTCAACACCAATTTTCTTTATTTTTTATTTTTATTTTTTTGTAATGGTTAATTAGTTGTGAGTATCATCATTCGTAAGTCCATGTCCATCGTGTCACGTCTTAGCATGACAAAGCACATGGTTTCAGCTTTAATATGGACTTTATATCATAAAATTATTTATAATTTTATAAATATTTTAAAAATAAAAAATATTCTATTTTTTTGAGTATTGATATTACAATAAAATATCATATTTGAAATATGCAGAGCTGATAATAAGACAATATAAAGTGTTTCTTCTCTTATTTTTAATATATATTAAAAATAAGAATATAATTTTTGAATTTATAATCAATAAATGGTTAACATTTTCATTAAATGAAAAAATTACTTTTATAATACTTATAAAAAGATTCATGTTCTAAGATTTAAATCAACACTAAAGGATCTTTTTGTTATTGGTCATTTTAATTGAATGAGGATCTATTTGTTAAAAATATAAAAACTTACTCTTTCTTTATAAAATGTAAAATATTAGGGATCTCGATGCATAACATTAGTTCCCACCCACCCCGTGCACCACTGATGTTGTCTGCGTGCCTAATATTTATTAACTTTTCGTTTTCAAATCTCCAACGTCAAATAGCAATTGAAGCGCGCGCGGGATCAATACAAGGAATTTCCTATCATGAAACGATCCCTTCCAATTTAATTAATCAATCAATCGGCGTACACGACAAAATGGGAAGTAGGGTCCACCGACTATTCCTACCACCGGACCCAAGTGTGACCGTTCACCATCCACCGACACGCAGGTCACAATAAGAAAAAATAACGGACATTTCAGATCTTGCCACGTGGAAAATCCCAAATAACCGATGGCACTGAGTGAATAGATTAAGCCGAGTCACTTAGTTGGTATCACATACAGCCCGAACCAAGTTCAAATTCCACAATCGAACACTCTTACGCATCGTATCATTGTACTTTTAGATGTCAACTTCTTTTCTCGTGAAAGAGGAGTCCAATGTATAAGAAAAAATGAAAACAAGTTGGGAATAACAGAAATGTGAAACGAGCAGAGGATTCAAAACCCATTTTTGGCCTTAAAGATCATAGAGGGAGAGAGAGAGAGAGAGAGCGCTCTATCGCTTTATCAGTGAGCGTAGAGTATTGCTCGATTGGAAAGAAAAAATCTTTCACATTACGGTCCAATTTTAGGTGGGTTGCGGTCTGATTTTCTCTCGGCGAGCGAAAATGGAGATGTTTTATTACTTGGTTTTTGGTGGGCTGGGAGCTGTGGTGGCGGCAATGGAACTTAGTAAAACGAATAAGGATAGAATCAATACTTCATCTGCTTTCGATTCCTTCAAGAACAATTATCTTGTTGTTTACTCTCTGATGATGGGTAACTTAATTCTCTTAGATCTGACATTATTTCGTATTGTAATTTGTTCTAGATCTTATTTACTTGTTGTATGCGTCTTGGATCTGATCTAACTTTTGGAATTTTATTGGCTTGAATGCAAATATCCATTTGTTAGATTTTTTTGTTTTGAATCTGCTATGACTGATTTTGATCTTGCTTTGACGCCATTGTTGGAAGCAAAAGAAAATTAATTAATTAATTAATTAATAATAATAATAATAAAAACATGCCAAAAGGAAGTCTTTTTATATGGGATCTGGGTTACAGGTCTTTTCTTTGAAGTACATTTGCTTGGGGCAATAGAATGGAATGTTTTCCCATGTGCTTTTCTTTCTTTCTTTCTTCTGTTTGGGTTCAGTTTCATTGCCGGGGAAATTTACTGAAGTTTGATTATAAGGTTTTCCATTGTGTAGGAACCGAAAGTGAACTCGATAAGGCAATTAGGCTTAGTGTCTGCTAAAATTACCTCGTTCTGGTTTGTGATTGACGTGTGTGACATAGATCTCTCAATGAATTTTAACCAGTTCTTCTCTTTGGCTGATTTAGCTTTTAGTGAAGGATTATATAAATTTCATTTGCTTATTAGTTAGAAACCTAAACTCTAAAACACAAACTGGGTAAACCTATGGCAAGTCAAAACAATTGTACTTTGATGTGTGATTTTTCAAGAATCAGTCAATGCCAGTCATATCTTGCCGCCCAATGTTGGATTTTTTTGAATCACGTCTTCTAGGCTGTGGAAGCCTATTGCTGAGCTTTGTCCATGACCTTGAGGCTGATTTAGTAGACTTATGAAAACAATTTTCAGATTATCCTAGTCAAATGAAAATTTTAGATCTCCTCAAAACTTACATCATTATATCCAAATGTAAGCTATTTACTGGGTTTTGCTATAATCTGCTGCTGTGATGCCCTTAAGCTATGATCTTAACTTAACCATTCTAGTAGTTGTTTTATAAAATAAACTGTTTGAATTGGACAGAAGTTCTAGGCATATTTGTAATTCTTTGTCTGACAAATTGCTGTTTACTTGGCTGTAGCTGGAGACTGGTTGCAGGGCCCTTATGTCTACTACCTCTACAGTACTTACGGATTTGGAAAAGGGGAGATTGGACAGCTTTTTATAGCTGGTTTTGGGTCCTCTATGTTGTTTGGGACAATTGTCGG
>JAVXUL010000008.1:17338449-17367799 GCA_035590515.1 Trichilia minutiflora | reverse complement strand
TTGTATTTGCACCTTGAGTTGTGAAAATTCAATAGTGTGAGTAGTCAAGCTTAAAATTTGTTGAAACCCAATTCCCCCTCCCCCCCCCCCTCTTGGGTTGCCTTAGTGGGATTTCAAGGATACTCTCATATCAGTATAAGACTAGTATTCTTTAGCTTGGACATGTGGATTCCACTCATCCCACCTTAGATTGTATGGTCAATCCACACTCCGGGGTCTATTGGATTTCACCCACTCCACATGAGTTTTATGGACAATCCTCACCCACATATAGTCAATAACATGGCACACAAAATCATAAATCAATCTCAAGGGCCCATAAGGGCAAATCGAGTAACTGGTGACTCACAAGGCTAAAACATAAAACAAGTATGGCCCCACAGCCATTATACTTAACTATGCCACATTCACAAATATATATAAAATTGGTCTCTAGTCTCAAAATCACAATATCAATATATACATTAGGCCTCTTGCCTCACATTTATGGCAATCTAAGTTTCATCACAAACCTATTTCTATCACAAATAAGGGGCCATCCCAATCACCACATAACAACATACATCCAACGCCTCCTCATTTCAGTTATGTATCCATATACATACATTCACATATATATTCACATACTATCATCTCTAGCATTATATTCATTCAAAAATAACATAAAATGAGACGAAGGGAAAGAAATGTGTTCACTCACAGTTCTGGGGTGGAAACCACCCTCTTGGTATCCTCCTTGCGACGGAGATCCTCTTATCTCAGCTACCGCACCTAAATACCATACAAACACATAGTCAGTAATCTGTAATAATATGTGTGCATGATACAATACATGATCATGCTACTAACGCTCTTTCTTCTCTCTCTTTAACATACAGCTATACACTATCCACACACGTCCTCACTTCTCTTTCACGCCATTCTCAATTATTTTAACACCAATAAAAGCTAAAGTCCTCTAATTTATTAATACAAATGATAAACGAGAAAATTTCTAATTTTTAAGGTTTTGTGAACAGTACTCGAGCTATCTATTCCTAGATTTACATGAAATGATAGCTCAAACAAAAGAGAAGTTGAAGAACAGGCTTACCCGAATTGGTAAGTGAGCTTGGAGTCTCTTTTTGGTTTAAATTTCTCTTAGACTACTGTTCATCGTACCTCCTCTTCTCATGAATCCTCATGATCCGACGGATAGAACTCTGATCAAAGGAGATTTTTGGATTCTGGTGTTGGTTCTGAGTTTATAGGAACTGAAATGGCAAAATTTGGTTGAGAAATAGCGGAATTAGTTTCAAGAGTGAGAGAGAAATTATTCTATCAAAAATGAAGAGAGAGAAAGAGAGAGTGAAATGAGAAATGGGGAAGACGATCCCCAGCTCGCATAAATAGGCTGTGAAATCGATCAAAGGTGTCGATACCTTTCATAAACGTATTAATACCTTTGATTTCATATTTGCAATGTATCGATACCTTTTCCTTAACGTATCGATACATTTGGCTATTTACTTTTCACTGAGACTGCAAGGTGTGATACCTTCCTCAACGTATCGATACGTTTCGTTGTAAACAGACTTCATCTCCGTCACAAATGTGTCAATATATTTGTCAAGGTATCGATATGTTTGGCACTGTTAATGATCATAATGCTTGCAACGTACCGATACGTTTGGTTCGTTACTGTTCATCATACCTTCAACGTATCGATACGTTTGACCTTCAACTCTGAAAGGTGTCGATACCTTTCTCCAAAGGTATTGATACCTTTGACTTTACCTCCAATGTATCGATACCTTTCTGCAAAGGTATCGATACCTTTGTCTCATCTTTTTTTTTTATGACTGTTACTTTAAATGATCATAACTTTTGACTCAGATATCGCTACGGAACCCATAATATATTAATGGAAAGCTCTCTCGAAGCTCTACAAAAATAATATAAATTTTTTCTCAATTGACAATGATTTTGGGATCAAATATTCAGTTTTTTCTCATATACTCATATTCTATACCACACATCTTCTTCCAAAATGAATCTAAGTTATCATACCCTCTCGTACATAATCTAAATACTACTACATGCACGAAAACCCATGAAAATTTTATAATAATGCTCATAACCTTAAAGAATGGGTTTCACAGTATCAATAATTTTTTACTAAAAAATTTCAAAAGTTAACATTAATGTTATTATTGTGTGAATTTAAATAATAAATATTAATAATACTTATAATAATACCACTTACGGGTGTCCTCTATTATTGATGGATTAGGTTTAGAATATGAAATTTGGACGTACGTTCTGAGTTCGATTCTAATTAATTACTCGTGATTTTAGTTAGATGAGATCCATCAATCAGGATTAAACTCAAATATTCGAATTATCTAAAAAAATTCTTATAATAATAATCTAAATTGATATTATAATCATTCAAATTAGGCCATAAAGGTTATAATAAAATTAATAACGACATAAATTCAATAAAATATTTTTAATGATATAAAATAATGACTATCCATAACGACAAAAAGTTTGAATCCTTTCTTCACTTTTGACATATACTTTCCCTTTGGAATAAAAAGATTATGATAAGGATAAAATATCTTTTATTGAAATGAGTAGTTATTAATTAAAAATTTAATTTTTTACCAATAGAACAAGGGATTGTGATATTTTTTTGATTGGTTATATTGATTTTTAAATAAGTTGTTTCATAGTTGATATGTTGAATTATACATTATGAATCGGTTTAGATCGATCTTAATCGCATGATTATGAAATTTTTTTGTTATTTAATAGCTTAATATTGTTTTTTCATATATGGCATTTTCGTGAAGTAGACCAAATCCTTATTGTTAGAAAATACTATTGTTATTAGTATAATTACCCAAACCAAGGGGTATCATTAATAATTCATCAAAAGTCAAGGGAACTTAATGATGTTAGCTTCGCCACAATATCACGTGATATCGAGCTTGACGATATGTTTAGGAAGAACCCAACCAACCAGCTGTAGTCTTAGGTGCTGTTGTTTCCTAAGTGTCAAATATTTTTTTGGGAAATCGATGAAACCATCAACTTTTAAACCAAATCTCTATTTGCGGGAATTCTAGGTTTTCTCTGCTCCCAATTATAATTCATCTCTTTTAGATACGAAAAATATCCAATTAGCTGAATTTTGGGTCATTTACATTTCATCATTTAATCCTGATCAACGATCTCAATATTATTGGGGTTTTAAATAATTCGAGTTAGTTGAATCAGCGTTTGAGTTTTTACAGGTGCTTTTGAATTGAAAAGGGGCGTGTAATCGGCACTAGAGTGTAAGAAAGCATGGTAAGGATACATTAGTATTGTTGCAGTTATTATTTTTAGTTATTTTTCCTGGATATATTGCTCAAATTAATGGTTTTTCATTTTCAGAATTACCTCATTGGAGCTTTCAAACCGGCTTGCAATATTTCAATTACATTTGCTGATGGAAAAACTCGCAAGCAGGTAACTTTTAGTTGTTTATGTAGTTGAATTTTGTTAAAAAATGGTGTTTTCTGTGCTAAGAACGTAAATTTATTGATATTGATCTATCAAGTTTCACTGGAATACCTGTCTTTTTAAAGGTTCCACTGAAGAAGGAAAATGGTCAAACGATCATGGTTCCACTTTTCCAAAGTCAAGAAAATATATCTGGGAAGGTTTGATAGTTTTGTTTGAATGTTGCGAATTATACACAACTTATGTTGCTCTTTTGGTATGATTAGAATGATGATTAGAATTTTTGTTGATTTGCTTTTCAGATTTCTATAGAACCATTTCAAGGGAAAAAGGTTGAACACAATGGTGTGAAAGTTGAACTCCTTGGTCAGATTGGTGAGTTCTTAATGTAACCATGTAACTTAACATTGGGAAATATTTTGGTAGAAGAAGAGATGAGAGAACCTAGATTGTGGTATCATTAGCTTTTCATCAGTCTTCTGATCCTTTGTCAACTGCATCCTTGGGCTTTGCTATTTGTGACTGCTATCAATGCTTATCACCACTTGTTTTATTGTTGTTTTTGATTCGGAGATTTATGGGTAATGGGTGGTAGATGAAATCTAGTCCATTTTTGATCTTCTGTCAAACATCTGCGCTTATTGTTCCAATATTCACGATTTTCTGGTTCAATTGCCTTACCAGAATTTGTTTTATTTTCCAGAGATGTATTTTGATAGAGGCAACTTTTATGATTTCACTTCCCTTGGTGAGTATACTCTTACTTTCCATTTGCTTCCTATGATTATAAATTAAATCCAAAGTTGTCATTTATTTGGTGGAACATTGTATTGATTTATTGATTATAACACTTTAGGCAGGGAGACATGAAAATTAACTTCATAATATTTGTTTGTTCTTCTTTTATCATCTTAAAAATCCAAATACTTCTAAAATTTCTAGTTTTCATGTTCAATTAGATCTATTCAATTGATTGTCTTTATCTTGGTTACAATTTTCATTTTCCTGATTGCAGTCCGTGAATTGGATGTTCCTGGTGAAATATACGAAAGAAAAACATATCCATTTGAATTTTCTACGGTTGAAATGCCGTATGAAACATACAGTGGTGTGAATGTAAGGCTAAGGTATGCTAATTGTTTGTTCCTAAAAGTTTCCAACGGAAATATATATGTGTATCATTTTGTTGATTACTTTCATAGGGTGTTGAATGGTTTATTCTGGCCTTACATGAACAATTTAATCCTGCTTCTAGTTAACACGTTGCTTTTCTTGAAATCTAAATATATCAGTACTACCATAGGTAGTAGCATGGACATAAATGTTGGGTGGTTTTAATATCTTTCATCCATTTATTTGACCCTGACATTTATAACTTCTTTGTTGCTTACACGTTGAGTGTAAATATTGCATGTCAAGTAAAACGATTGATGTGGTAATGTAATTTATTAAGAAAGAAAGATGGCATTTTTGACATTCCTCTTTTACCTTCTCTCCACTCCTGACTCTGACATTGGAAGTGGAATGCCATTAACAATCAATGATTGCTGGTCAGAATGCTCATGTGTAATCTAAAAAAGGCTTGCCTTGCCCCCAGCCACTTGACAGTTTGTTGGATAAATTGGTGAATGTGATGTCGTAATGGAAACCTCTCATTAATTACTTTGTATATGTGCTTTCTGTAGGTATGTTCTGAAAGTGACTGTTAGCCGTGGTTATGGTGGAAGCATAGTTGAATATCAAGATTTTGTGGTAATATTTTCTATTTTGTTTCCCCTAACACATACTCTCTCTCTTTCTGCTAGGGTCGATGATTGGTGATTATTATGAAGTTCTGTAATCACGTAATTGGATTTGTGCCTGCAGAAAGCATGAGTAGAATATTTTCATATTGCTACTATTCCATTGATTTGTCAGTATTGGTATGAGTGACATTCAGGGTGTGGAAATTTTGGAAGATTAAAGTGTCGTAGAAATGATGCGCTTTGCATGAACGAACTTGCTACACTATTCTAGTATGGCTTCTATTATTTTTCTTGATGTCTTTTCCTATGCTTCAGGTTCGCAATTATACGCCACCTCCATCAATTAACAACAGCATCAAGGTGAGTTTCAGTGTTTTATTTATCTAAGGAACACATGGCACAAAAATTCATTGCTTTCTCAACTTTGTAATGTCTGTGGCGGTGTTTTTGGGGGGTTAACTAACAAACATGAACCTATAACTCCAACTTCCTTTCGTCCTTTGATGTAAACTCATTTTAGATTTATCACATTTGACAGAAACACTACAAAACAGTTAATCTTAGTGATAACTCATTAATCATATTTTTTACTCCTTGTGCAGATGGAAGTCGGAATTGAAGATTGTCTACACATTGAGTTTGAGTACAATAAAAGCAAGTAAGTTGCATGCATCCTGTGACTAGGATTTGGTCAGTATTTTCGAGAGTGTTTAGCTCTTGATCAGTCTTCAATCTGCAGTCAGACTTTGATTTTGAATTACAGTTGTTTAATATTGTGGCCTGAACCAGTTTGAGATTGTGCATTATGATTGATGTTGGGTGGGATATTGTTATGCATATAAGAAAAAATATATTTTCATTATTCTTATTTGAACTTCTGAATTTTATAGGTATCACCTGAAAGATGTTATTATTGGCAAGATATATTTTCTTCTTGTGAGAATTAAAATTAAGAACATGGATCTTGAGATTAGACGCCGGGAATCAACTGGATCAGGGGCCAATACGCATGTTGAAACTGAGACATTAGCTAAATTTGAGTTAATGGATGGTGCCCCAGTTAGAGGTAGGCTGGAGCTATAATTTCTTGTGGATTCAAATTAAAATATGACTGATGCAGAAACATAAGAATGGCTTCAACCACCAAGTAATAATATATATAAATGAGGAACACAAACAGTAGAATCTAGTGTTATATGATGGCCTGGAATAAGCTGAAATAAGTTATTAGATATTAAACATGCTCACATTTCAAATGTGATACATCACATGTTTCATGCATTTGCTTACTGGCATTATTGCTTTACAGGTGAATCAATTCCAATCAGATTGTTTCTTAGTCCTTACGAGCTGACGCCAACTCATCGTAATATTAACAACAAATTCAGCGTGAAGTATTACTTGAATCTTGTTCTGGTTGATGAAGAGGATCGCCGGTATTTTAAACAGCAGGAAATTACCATTTACAGGCTACAAGAAAATTCCTGACTAAATATTGCACATTAGATCGACATTTCTTATTAGAAGAGAATACAACAAAATTAACTGCTTCATAACAGCTTGTGAATTGTTAAAAAGTTTGGAATTGAGGATTCTGGCTCCTACAGTGGCTTGTATATTTGCGGTCAGTATTGATTTGTTATAGTTACAGTCATGTACATGACACAGGTGGGATTGGGGAAGACCTATAGTTGTGGGTTCTGTTTGGTATTTGACATCATGACTTAGCATTGCAACATTACCCTGCAATGTATAGGACTACTTGGGATTCGGTTTCTTTTATGGGAATGTCATGATCGATTTTTGTTCATGTTGACGTCTGCAGTTCTTACGCCTGGAGTGAGATGACAATTTGATGTGATTTTAGATGTGTTTTTCTTTGTTTCTTCTTTCTTGTGGCATGAGAAACAATAACCAACTTCATTAATATGTACTTTCATTTTGGATTGTATTACTTGTTATTGCTTTCTTGGAAATGGATGGTTTTTGTGCTTTATTTAAAATGATGATAGGTTTACGTTCTAGTTACATTCAACTCAAGTATTGAATACAAGCAACATTTTAAAAATCGATGAACTACTATCAGTCATGATATAATACAAATACATACAAAACTTGAGTAGCTTCTGAGAAAGCAAGAGCTTCAAAAGCACTGATACTTCACTCTTCACTCTTTCGAAACCGTTGGCAATCCCTCCTTGGACCATGTATAAAATCCACCTTCTAAGTAGTAAACGTTTTTGTAGCCATTGAGGACAAGCAAGTATGCTGCTATCAATGATCTGCACACGGAAATGCAGTAAGCAGTGAGGAAAGACACCACCGTTTTAGCTCGCTTTTATTAGTTTGAAAAATGCAAAATTATGTGATGGGCAGATTACCTTGATTGCTGACCTTCGGGGAGATTTTGTGAAGGCTTCATTGTACCTCCTGATGCACAAGCCACAATAATCTTTGCTTCCTTGTCTAGTTGTGACTCCACACCTGGTAGAATATCCCAAACATTTGATTAGTTGCTGATATATCTTTAAATATCCGAAAACAATGCAACAAATTGATCAGCTTATGCTTGTTCTACTATACTTTGCAGAAACTCGGGATTCTCTTCTGTTCCAGAAAAGATTCCGAAGAATGCAAATGCAGCACGACGAGCAATATCCCAAGCCGTCCACTCCTTTATTAGCCTGTATATTTGCACATTGATAGCACCCGGAGCATGAGCCTGCGCAGAGGACATTCATACCTAAGTACCATATAAATTGCAAGCTCATGAAAGAGATTTACTCCATAAAAGGTTTAGGATTTTCAGAACCCTGTTTTCTAAGCAATTTTTTTTTTTTTGATTTCTCTGTTCGATCACTAACCTCTTTAAATTCTGCTTCAGGCCTTACATCAAGAATCACAAAGTTGTTCTCTTTCTGAAGGCGCAAAGCTTCCTTCACATCCACACTCCTTACCTGCAAGACAAGAAACATTTCCTACAACTATTATTATTATCCATGAGCCAAATTGAAGCGATAGAAAGAGAGAAAGCTAAGCTATTATTATTACCCTTTTCTGAAGTAATAATTCCCTCTTAATCTTCCAATCTTCTTCAGCTGATCCCTCCAAACAAATAAAGAAAAAGAAACCAAATCAGTATATTTAGGAATCATTCTTGTTCAACTTTTAATTTCCAATTTGTTTTGGGAAATCTAAATTCTAAATTCAGGTGAGAACAAGTAAGTAATTACCTGGTGTTTTTGCAGGTTTTGTTGCGGTATTTTGGATTTTTAAGCCCCTTGGCACAGTCCGTGAAGGTAATCTTCCCCTCGAAAATGTAACTGACCTCACCGTCAACCCCCATAGATTTTCTTGATTGGTTTTTGAAGCAAAAATCAATGGTGAATATTGGTAATTTGTATATAAAGAAGATGAAGAAGAGTGTAATTGGCTTATTGAAGCAAGAGCAGCCATAATATCTGATGATCACGGAAGTGTTTCAGCTAGCAAAGTGCTTTTGCTTGTGTTGACGTGCTTCTGTTGAAAGTACTCCTGCAGACGACTTTTGTAAGGCAGTGAGTGGGACATTAGATTGGTAGATGTTTATCTCTCTTAAAATCTCAACTTGTGGTTCATATCGTAAAGACTTTCTTCCCATTTGGATTTCTCTCATCTTCAACTGATTATACGACAGAAATTTTACAATTTAAACCTGGGAATATCTGAAAATTCACATTTTGTTTTGTCTTTTAATGAAGATATGGTAATAGGTAGTCCTGGTAAGGATGAATTTGACAGAAGTGATAAATATTTAAATTTATTGGTTAAATTTATAAACTATAAGATTCAATTTGATAATAACGGTATGCAAGAACACAATATACAGATATTTTGGGCTTTGGGATTGTGTTTAGATCCTTTTATGTTGTGGTCCATAAGTCAAAAATTCCTTCAAAATCCTTTTTCTTTTTTTTTCTTTTTTTTTTTTAAATGGTTAGTTAGTTGTTGAGCAGTATCATTTGGAAGTCAATGTTCAACTTTATCTTTGACTTATCATACAAATATTTATAATTTTTTTAAGTATTTTAAAAAATAAAAATTATTTTATTATCTTCACTTGTTTTTTTTTCTTTGATTTTAAGAGTTTTGTGCTAAGTAAAAATTGATGAAGATATATTGAGACGTTTATTTAAGCAAATACAAAAATTATGAGACAAGTGTTGATAAATAATATCCAAAAATAGTATTGAAAAAATTAGCATTAAACGATATTAAAAAATTTAATGTTCAGTTATTAATCACTCTTAAAATGATTTCCAATGTCTTTTCTTATTTTTAATATATTTAACAAAATAATAACATAATTTTTTAGTTTATAACAAATAAATTTTTAATATTTTTATAATACTTATTCGAATGCCTAGGATATAAGATTTAAATCAATAGTAAAGGGTGTTATTGACATTTTAACGAGCTTAGGACCTATTTGTTATAAATATATAACTTAGTCTTTCTTTATAAAATGTATAATATTAGGGATCTTGATGCTTACCATTTAGTTGCTACCCACCCCGTACATCATTGATGTTGCCTGCGTGCCTAAAATTTGATTAACGTCATCAAATCTCCACCGTCAAAAAAGAGCAATTAAAGCGCTGGATCAATACAAGGAATTTCCTTCCAATTTAATTAATCAATCAAACGGCGTACAGAACAAAATGGGAAGTAGGGTCCACATCTGTTCCTACTACCGAGATCTAAAACGTGCACATAAAGTATCATCCCCGCTCAGAGAACCACCGACTGACACCTGAGACGGAACAATATAAAAAAATATCAGACATCTCAGATCTTGACACGTGGAATAATCTACAAACAGCGGGTAACGCTGAGTGAACAGAAAATTAAGACGCGTCGTTCCAGTTTGTATCCTATACAACAAGAACCAAGTTCAAACTCTACAATCTAACACTCTTACGCCTCGAACTATTGTACGTTTAGAAGTCAACTACTTTTCTCGTGAAAGAGAAGTCAAATGTACAAGCGAAAGCAAAAACAGTTGAGAATAACAGAATTGCGAAACGAGCAGAGGATTGAAAACTCAGCTTCGGCCTGAAAGACTATATATGTAAAGTTGTCGCTTCACAGGGAGCATACTACTTGCTTGGGAAGAGAAATCTTTCACATTACTGTTTAGTTTTAGGTGGGTTTTCGTCTGATTTTCTCTGGGCGAGCGAAAATGGAGTTGTTTTATTACTTGGTGTTTGGTGGGCTAGGAGCTGTGGTGGCGGCAATGGAGCTTAGTAAAACGAACAAGGATAGAATCAATACTTCATCTACTTTCAATTCCTTCAAGAACAATTATCTTCTTGTTTACTCACTGATGATGGGTAACTTAATTCGCTTAGATCTGACATTTTCCGTATTATAATATGTTCTAGATCTTATTACTTGCTTACTCTATGTATCTTGGATCTGATCTGACTTTTAGAATTTTATTGGCTTGAATGCAAATACCCATTTCTTCGATTTGTGTGTTTTGAATATGCTTTGACTGATTTTGATCTCGCTTTGACGACATTGTTGGAAGCAGAAGAAATAATAATAATAATAATAATAAATGCCTCAATAAAGTCCTTTTGCATGTGGGATCGGGATTACAATTCTTTTCTTTGAAGTACATTTGTTTGGAGCAAGAGAATGAAATATTTTATATGTGCAATATTTTATATGTGCTTCTCTTTCTTTTTTTTTTCTGTTGGCTTAGTTTGATTGCTGGGAAAATTTACTGAAGTTTGGTTATAGGTTTTTCCATTGTGTAGGAACCGAAAGCAAGCTCGATAAGGCAATTTGGCTTAGTGTCTGCTAAAATTACCTCGTTCTGGTTTGTGGTTGACGAGTGTGACATAGATATCTTAATGAAGTTTAACCACTTTTCTCTTTGGCTGATTTAGCTTTACGTGAAGAATTATATAAAGTTCAGTTGCATATTACTTAGAAATCTAAACTCTAAAATACAAACGGGGTAAACCTATTTCCGGTCGAAACAATTGGACTTTGATGTGTGATTTTTCAAGAATCAGTCCATGCCAGTCATATCCTGTCGCCCAGCGTTGGTTTTATTTGAATCACATCTTCTAGGATGTGGAAGCCTATTGTTGAGCTTTGTCCATGACCTTGAGGCTAATTGAATAGGCTTATTAAAACAATTTCTAGATGATCATAGTCAAAAGAAATGTTTAAATCTCCTCAAAACATACATAATTATGTCCAAATGTAACCTATTTACTGGGTTTGCCATAATCTGCTGCTGTGATGACCTTAAGCTATGATCTTAACTTATCCATTCTAGTAGTTGTATAAAATAAACTGTTTGAATTGGATAGAAGTTCTTGGCATATTTGTAATTCTTTGTCTGACAAATTGCTGTTTACTTGGCTGTAGCTGGGGACTGGTTGCAGGGCCCTTATGTCTACTACCTCTACAGTACTTATGGATTTGGAAAAGGGGAGATTGGACAGCTTTTTATAGCTGGTTTTGGGTCCTCTATGTTGTTTGGGACAATTGTCGGATCGCTAGCTGACAAACAGTGAGATTTTTCATCTTATCCCTTTATGGTTCATGATTAATGAAGTATGTTTACTCAAATTTATGATGCATTCATGTTTTTAATTCAGAGGCCGGAAGAGGGCATGTGTGACGTATTGCATAACATACATTCTAAGCTGCATGACTAAGCATTCTCCCCAATACAAAGTTCTTATGATAGGTCGTGTTTTGGGAGGTATTGCAACTTCTCTCCTATTTTCAGCATTTGAGTCATGGCTGGTTGCAGAGCACAACAAGGTGGGTGATAGCATCTCTTTTCTGTTTGTGCTCTGAAAATATTGGTTATTCTTAGCTGACAACTTTCAATTGTTTATGTGTTATTCATTAAAATTTCCCTTGTGTTGACCTTTATTAATATCTAGATGCTGACATTTTCTATTCGTCTTCTATACAACCATTCAATGTCTTGTCTGTGACTGATTGTGCTATCTTCTTCACATGTTATCTCATTTTTAATTCTTTATTTTCTCATGTAATTTCTGCAGAGGGGCTTTGAGCAACAATGGTTGTCCATAACATTCTCAAAGGCAATATTTCTTGGCAATGGTCTTGTTGCTATTTTGTCTGGATTGGTTGGAAACATTCTTGTTGATTCACTTTCTCTCGGGCCTGTGGCGCCCTTTGATGCTGCTGCATGCTTTCTTGCAATTGGAATGGCCATTATTTTATCATCTTGGACTGAAAACTATGGAGATCCTTCAGAGAGCAAGGACTTGCTTACCCAATTCCGGGGTGCTGCTGTGGCAATTGCTTCTGGTAAGAGTTCAATATTTACCTCAGACTTGTACGTTTATCATGTTGCCATTTTGATGGGATCTTGGTGCCTCAATATTTGTTCCTTGCTCGATCAGGTTTTATCTATAGGTTCTTTTATATCCTCTTTTAACTGGTTTTGCCTTCCTGTTCCTGCATTAGTGATTAATACCATCTTTTTTGCATTGCAGATGAAAAAATTGCCTTGCTGGGTGCCATCCAGTCCTTGTTTGAAGGTTCAATGTATACCTTTGTGTTCCTCTGGACTCCTGCTTTAAGCCCAAATGATGAAGAAATTCCCCATGGTTTTATTTTTGCAACTTTCATGTTGGCTTCAATGATGGGAAGTTCCCTTGCTTCTCGTTTGATGGCTCACTCATCACCCAGGGTAGAGAGCTACATGCAGATTGTTTTTGTTGTGTCATCTATCTCCCTCTTGCTTCCAATCATAACCAGTGTATGGTACCTCTACCAGTTAGCCTTTTCTTTACTTGTTTTGTTTCTTTAATATATTTTTGTAATGATCTCTAATTTCACTAATTTGAAACAGTTCCTAGTAGCACCTTCCAAGGTGAAAGGTGGAGGAATCTCATTTTCAGGATCCATGCAGCTTCTAGGTTTCTGCACCTTTGAGGCTTGCGTCGGCATATTCTGGCCATCCATTATGAAGATGAGGTCCCAGTACATACCAGAGGAAGCCAGAAGCACCATCATGAACTTCTTCCGCATTCCTCTCAATATCTTTGTGTGTGTTGTGCTGTACAATGTATGTTCCAGGCTTAACTCTAAACGGTTTACTTGTTCTTCTGGTTTAAGATTTATAGGATTTGGTCTGATAAAAATAGTTTTGGATCTCATTTTCTCTTTCTCTCTCATCTTTTGCTTATTTGTTTTGTTATACCTCTTAAGGTCGATGCATTCCCCATCACTGTTATGTTTGGTATGTGTTCGATTTTCCTCTTCGTGGCATCAGTCTTGCAGAGGCGTCTGATGGTGATTGCAGACAAGCCAAGTGAGTATAATTGTCATGCCATACTTTTGCTACTTACATTCTCAAATAAAAAGGCAGTATAGTCATAATTTCTTGTATTCTGTACCTAGATTTCCTGAACATATATGATGTATAAATTTACACCCTCAACTTCTCGGTACTCAGAGTTGGCAATGCTTGTGTTTGTTGCAGAGTCACAAGAATGGTCAATGAAGGAAAGGGATACTGAGGCTGAGCCATTAAACATTTGATCTCTGATTGGGAAACAGACCACTGGCAATTCTTCTAAGGTTGATAACCACCACTTGATTTGTTCCATACAAAGTTACAGTTGGCAATGCTTGTGTCTGATTGAATTGTATTCATTTTATTAGTAAAGATAAAATCTATAAGCAAAAATAGTGGTCTGCCCGGGTGAGGATGGAAAGGTTTCACTGGAGCATTTAAAATTTGATTTTTGGCCGCTATTAGAAACAAGAATGTTGTGCAATTATCAGTTACATTTTCTAGCCACTATTGTAGGAAATTAAAATGTCTATTTCTGTAATTCAAATATTATTCTTTTCTCAAGCTGGGTTTATAATCTGTACTCACACGAGTGTTATTTCTTTCACATTTTTTGTCAATTAGCTAACTTGCAATAATGATTTGTTGAGGCATCTTCAAATTTGTTGAGTAAATTGTAATTGAACTTTTAGCAATTTCATGGTTTTCTTCATTTTTATGTATGCACAAACCAAACCAAAGGAATTGAACTTTTTGTGTTGTCTCCTAATCTTATTGTGACTTCCAAAATTATTTTCACTGCTTTCTGGGTTATTATTAATTATTTTACATCTTAATTCTTTTATACCATTTTTTCAAACAAGAAATAAGATAAATGTTAGTAGAAAAGAAGGGGAAAGGACCTAAAAATAGCAGATTTGAAGGGTCAAAATATAATAAACTTATTTTTGTACAAACCAATTCATTCTATAGCAACAGTGTTTAAAAATTTACAAATAGGGAACTCTTTAACGTTCAGGAAGTTCTGCACAAGTGTTTTATTATAACAAATTTATATAAATTAATTTGATAAAATTATTATTATTGTCATAATTTTTTATTTTCGTAAAAATATAAAGCATATAAAAATCATATAATATTACTTGTTAGTCATATTAATTTACTGTTTTTATTACTATTATTAAAGTATGAACAAATGTAGCCATTTGGCCGTTGATTTGAGAGAAGCATGAACAAATGTAGCCATTTGACCGTTGATTTGAGAGAAGCCTTTCGAGTCTAATACTCGCAAAATTGTTAAAATTTCCATTAATAAAACATGAGGCAAGTGTACAATTTGTTCATATCTTAAACATTAGACCCAATCTCTTTTAAAATTGGATAAAAAAAATGCTGATGAATTCATTTTACTTCAACTTTTTTAACCTTAGTGACATTGTAACATTGTAGGAATGTGATGGATTGCAAGTTTTTCAATATTTGCATATTTTAACAAGTTCCAAACTCTTGCGATACGATATGCTCACATTAAATTGCAATAAATGTACAAAAACAATGTCCAGTTTTGTATAATACAACGTTAAATTGTTTTTTGGAGGGGACAATGATGATGCATAACAATTCACATCACAGCAATCGGCCACGTTTGGCATCTGTTGAAACAACTTCCAAATCTCCAATGAAGAAAAGAATTCTATCCAAAATACCTTCCTTGGGATTCTCTTCTTCCATGGAGCTTTCTCCCTCGAAATCTCCCTTTGAACTCGGAGGATGAATACCAATTGCTTTTCTTTGTCTTCTTGAACCCAAATGGCGTTGGATTTCGCCTTGGTGAACAAGATAGTAGTCAACGCCTTCTCGTATTATCTTCAATCCCCTGGAAACCATATGCATGAACTTCTATATTGATGTATGATTGGGAAAATTTGCATTGACAAAGATCATGGTAATTGAGGATGTTGAACTTACAATCCAACTCGATCACATCGGTCTTGCACCTCGTACACATCTTTCCATGATTTTGATTCGGCAGGGGCATAGAACGCAGCACGATCTTCCCCCCATCTTTCCTTGAACAGGTTCGACCACAGAATGTCATCCGATGCTATCATTTTCCATTTCCTGCACACTTTACAACATCAGGGAACTCAATCTTAAGTTTCTCTGAATAAGCTCTTCTTCAATTACAAACAAAACACACACATCAAATGTGGACTACATCAAATGCAGCAAAAAGAAGGGAACTGGAAAAAGTAATGAACAGGCAATTTCAAGCACATTAATATCCTCTATCATACAATGTCTAAGGTAACAAACCAACCAGTTACTGAAAACAGAATTATATGATTTCTTCCTTTCTATATATGTAGCTTAGCTATTACGTAAAACAATCATATAGTTTAGAAATATAACAGATCCAAGAATTCGATGGCAGGTTAGGGTTGTAAAACAGAACCAAATGAGATCCAAATACTAAAATAACAAAATCTATACATTGAAAGTTGACGATGTCATAGTTACAATCCCAGAATTCAGCCAAGACTTAAAAAAAGAGGACTATAAATAGAAACTGAAAAATCCTTGAAATGCAATAATTATCATACATCTTCCTGTATCTGGAACCTTAGAATAGTATCTGTAGATTAGATCACTCAATTCAATTCACTAGACAAGAATTATAAATAGTATACCGCATCAAATATACTCTTGTGAACCCCAATTACCATCAAATCCAATCAATTGAGCATAATGGAAAATATTCATAGGCTAGAAATTGCACAATTCAATTGAAATTCAGAATACCCAGTACGCATCTTCTCATTAATTTAACAATTAACCATCCGAGATAACAAATGTAGAATTGAGAAATCATGCCAAATCCCTCGCAGATTATCTAAAAGCTAAAACTAACCTTGTTGAGCATTGGCAAGATTCTGCTGATCCAAGAAGAAGAATATTTTCAGACAGAGATCTTCTGATAATTTATCCATAGAGTCCAGAAGCAGAGAAGCAAGACCTTTCTTTCCTTCAGATTCCAGAACCAGGATAGTAATCCTACCTTTGTCTGAACCGTACTCTGTACAGTTGAAATCAAGTTGTTTCACACGATCTAGAAAAGGAAAGAATATACTCGCTCATGGGTTCCATTGGTTTGAGCAAAGGCGAATAGGCGATGGCTGTCTAACAGCGAGTACGATTCACGTTAAGGATTTGCACTTGTTTTAAAATTTTAAAAGTGGATTATTAAAAAATTGAAGCTACTAAAATTATAAAATTAATGTGTGAGGTGCCTAAATATTTTAATCTAAAATTTTATTAAAAAAATAATAGTATTTCGTAAAATTTTTCAAATAAAGATTTTTAACCTACCTGTGACCGAGTAGGATTTTTTCGCTGAAATATTTTAAAACCTTGATAAAATAATTTAATATGACAATAAAAAAATATATTTATTAAATTCCAACGACAATATATATTTTTAATCATATAAAATAACTTTTTGTATCAACATAACAATATCAGTTAATTTAGTGAAAACCAATCATTTAATCTAATTATTTTCACAAGAAGAAATCAAAATTATCAGACGAGATCAAACCAACAAAGTTATCACAAAATAACAATTTTAATTAATTGTTAATACCATAACAGTAATTTCATAAAATTAATTCCTTATTGCATCAATTGTAAAAGTTGTTATTCCTAATAATTTACACTTATTAAATCTTGGTGTTAAAGCAAAAAAATAAAAATAAAATCTTCAACTGAACAACATATGCAATGGATCTCTCCTTAAGCTTCTTTATATATTAATCTGATTCTCATCACCTTCCTAGAAAGGAACGGCAAGGCAGATTTTACCAAAGTTCCCAACTTGTCTCTCAGGCTGGAAACAGCGTTCTTCAATGTTTCAACACAACTCATTTGTTCAAGAGAGAATTCTTCGTTTTGAAGCAGTTGGAGCATTTTTCCAAGTACTTACTGAGACTAGATTCTGCGATGTTGATGATACTGAGAGAAGCATTTGTGTGCATGAGTTTTGTAAGAAATCCGGCTAAAATATGGTGATCTGCCTTCACAAGTTCTGAGATTAAGACAGGAAAGAGGACTCTTATGAAAAGTTGCAAGTCTTGAGATGTGTTTCTGCATTCGTTTCTTCCTCCTTTTGTAAGCTTTGATAACTTGGTTTCTTGAAATTGACTTGAGAAATAGCATAGATAAGAGAAGATAGGACCGTAGGTAGATTTGGTGATGGTTGTTGAAACAATTCCGGAAGTTAACACAAGCAGCAAGAACTCATGGTCCATGCTGATTGTTTGAGAGATGCCTTTTTGTTTCAGTTTTCCTTCAACTGCATTCAACGACTGCAAATGTATACCTTCATAAGGCAGTAAGAGCAGCATCTTTAAAGCCAAAAAAGGATCCATCCAAAGCATAATTTTGTTCAAGCTTTTGGCATCATTCTAGTCAAGCAAAACTCCAATAGATTTTGACAAGGATTGATCAATCATTCTAAACACATCTCCATACTGGGACGTTGAGATTAAATGTTTGAAAATCTCCGTCCAACATATATGCAAAGGATGAACAGAAAGGAGTTATGTTTCTTATCTTTTTTGATACATTCAGCGTCCTGAAAACTTTCGCATCCCTCATCCCAATCATCATTGCTCCAGTTGTTTTCAGTGTTGGATGCTTCTTCTAGGGAGGCTACTTCCTCATTAATCATGAAAAGACCTTCCCACTCTTCTAAAATGGCTACCAAGCACCAAAATGTGAATCTGTATTGGCACCTCCACTCAACTTCAAGAAGCAAGAAACAACTGTCTCAACATCAAAAAGATCATCAGGGGTAATTTCTATGGTTGGTGAGATAGTTGCTGCAAGCTGAGTCAATTTGAGGGCAACCAAGGCATTCGTAAACTTGCTAGAAGGCTACATTTTTTCCGACAACCTCTGAATGGCAGTAGCTTCACTCCTTTTACTTGTATTGAGCAACTCATGCCATCCTTCCCAAGGCAGAACATGGATTGTAGCTCAGAAGAGAAAGCCTTGATGTTTCTGCCTGAGATCAACTGTATAAGCTCCAGAGCATAAACTCGAACCTGACTTGGTAACTGCAAATTCTCAGAAAAGTTGACCATTCTCTCTCAAACAATATGCCTGACCAACTTCAGCTCATCCAAATCCCCGTCCAGTTTACTCAGAGAAGACAACAAATGATACAAATCACAGTGATCATGAGAGCCACTGATCAGATTTTGTAAAATGGCTTCCAACACATCTAAATATAGATGGGGTAGATCCTGGAGTTCAGAATCAGAAGTTTTAGAGATACATTCTGCTACTGCTTTTGAAAATACTTCTGAAATGGCTCCAAACCCACAGCCGGAAAATATCATGGCTCTGCACACAATAAAAATTTCAGCATAAAAGCTACCCATTAGGCATTAGACTGTGATTCACATAGCTGATGATGATGCCCCAGCCCTACCTTTAAAATGAACATTAAACACACTGGATTGAACCTGACTACTGAACTATCCCTGGATGCAATTTCTTGCATTTCATCAGCCACTCTTATCCAAAGTTCATCAGTAAGACGAGACAGTCCTGCCATGTTGAGTTATCAGATATACTCCCATAAGAACCATACATTGGTATAATAACATTGAAGTAGTGTTTCATTGTATCCAAAGCACCAGAAGGTGTACCAGGCAACAGCTATAAGTTTGCTCAACTTGATTAATGAAACCCTGAAAGTTTTCAGGAATTTTAACATTAGAATCAATTCTAGCTGTACTCTCCAAATTTGTCAACAAACTCGGCGCATAATATTTGTAAACATACTGCCAAGATATCAGACCCTCAGGCACTGACTCGGTATAGATACCAACCAGGGTTTGCACCATTTTTGCCAAGAATTCCAAAGTTAGTTCACTTATGTGTGCTTAGACTTTCACTGCAGAAATTCTGCAAATTCAAACCACCTAATTCTGCAATGTTTTTGGAATTCAGGTTCTTAATAAAGGAAACACTTTTGCACTCCTGCTCCAAGATGGCGTAGAAATGAGCTAATTCTAAAGTGGATGCGCCTACCGGACCAAAATGCAACTCTGGTAAAGACTCTTTGGCTGCATCCAACTGCAAGGAACAGTCAAGAGAGGAGGCTGTATATGAAAGCAAGACGTTGCTTGTTGCAACCGTCAACTTCAGGGTATACAATTAAGCATAGAGTTTTGGTAGTTTATGGAGCACGACCAAGTATCTCTTCTTTGACTTCTGAGATTTCAACAATTATATAACTATTGGTACAAACCTTAGACACAAGGATAGAACTTAGGTAGTGTTGCAAGACCTGCAGAAAATAATAGGAAACACATCATCTACACAGTGAAACAGAGATACTTATATCTTCTATATTTACAAGTCCATTGTAAATCTTATACCACATACCGTTGTGCGATTCAAGCCATAGGTGGTGGCCAATTTCACAAATTATTTCAAATGTACTTCTTCTCCAACTTTACTGATGCAATCAGAGAGGAAACAACACACTCAATATAGTTAATGTCACCAGACAAAAAGCATTCAGTGTCAACTCCAGCAATTATTTGCTCTAAAACTCTGGAAAAGTTGGCCACATGCTTTTTTTCTTCTAATTTCTGTTTCCATTCCCACCAGAATGTAGATGGTACTTTGTCAATCTGAACTCAAGAATAACCGAAGAAAACTCGTAGCATTTCTGAAGATGACAATGATACGAGTGACAATGCATATGGGAAGGATGAACATAGAAAGGACAAGTTAGAAGACATAATCGTGCCATATGGACCTATTACACATTCAAAGGCCAAAAAATTTAAGGAGGCATTTCAAGAATTTGTCCAAGGAAGTGTGAATTAAGAGCTAGTAACATGCGTATGGGCCAAGAGAGAAGTTTTACTTGAAGATTCAAGACTGATTCATCTTATTAGGACGTGTGAAGACCAAGTTTAAACCCCATATTAGAGTTTCCAATTAGTCATTTGTTAATTAGGGTTTGTCCTTATTTTATTTTAATTAGTTTTAATTTGACTTGTAAACTTATGATATAAAACTGTAGGGTTTCTTCCTATTCGTTTTATAGTTAGGTTTTTTTTAACGTTATAAATAGACTCCTAAATATGTAAAGGGGATTATTATTGATTGAATAAATTTTTTTTTTCTAAGTGAGAATTGGCTAATCTTTGTAGTTTCTTCAAAGATTTACAATTGACTTATCAAAGGTTAATAATTTTAATGGTATCAAATTCCTTTATATTAATATTCTAAGTTCTTGAGTACATTGTTATTTTAGGGTTTAGAATTCTATGTTTTCAAGATTAAGGGGTTAGAGTTTTAGGACACTTGATTTGGGAATTTTAAGATTAATTGTTCTTAGGGTTTCGCAACACACAGGGGAGAGAAAATTAGATAGAATTAGAAAAGAAAACATGCAGTCTAAATTCGAGAAGACAAATTTACCAGCACTAAGTGGTGGTAAGTCATTTACCAGCACTAAGTGGTGGTAAGTTTAAAGAGAAAAGAAAAGAAAGAAAGTCATTCACCAGCACTAAGTGGTGTGTGCTTCTCTTTAAACTTCCTCCATAGTAGCTCCCTCCTTTGGAAAGAATCCTCACATTCAACTCCATAGTTGTGCAATGAATTATATATCAACCCCACATTCATCATGCTACAAATTTCTTGGTAGTTTTCCCTTATTCTCAGCTGCTATTCTGTCACTTCTACCCTATTAAAAGCATCCACTAGATTCAACAAGAATGAGTAGCCCAAAATGTCTTCCTCTTCAGTAGCAGGTGGTTCTATAATTAACTGTGCCAGAGAGGCAATCAGATCATCTCTGGGAGCAAAGCCATTCCATGCCAACCAGGACAGTATGCTGACCATGGATTGTGTTCTTACACTCACATACTGCTTTCCAGGAGTCAAGCCATGCATCATTCTCTTGCCAGATTCTGCTTTTCTACTTAACTCCAGCAACCATGGAAGTTGTAAAGCAGTAAAAGACACAACTTTTCCATTTTCTGTCAAAAGTGATTTCCAGTTGATTTCATTACCAACAGGCAAATTCTTGGCAACAGTGGAGAGCGTATTTTTTATGTTATTGAGAAGAACTTCTTGATCGTTACTACTGACCCTTTCAACCAGTCCAGAGCAATTTTTTAGGTCAGCTGTATCTTGAACACTGTAGCCCGGAAGTGAGATACCTGAGGACCCTTGAACTGAGAATTTGTCCCTGTTAACATCATCAAAGTCTCATGTTGACCTTACATGTCCAGATCTTTCCATGCATGGAGCAACTCACCTATCGATTCTTGATCACAATGGCTTAGAGAAAAACCTAGTAGCTGCTTTCGAGAACTTATATCTATATTTTCAAGGGGAGGACCCCTTGCTATTGCAGCACACAAATCCCAAACGGGACCATGTTGTTTTTTTACCAAAATGAGGCAGAGATCAAATGCCAATTGCAGATCACCAGCAACTGCAGTTTCTCGGACAATAGCTTCCTCAACAGTTGATATGTCTTCTGGAGAGTTCAATCCGAGAAGTTTGGCAACTTCAATGAGTTCATCAATGTGAAGATAAGTTCGACCTTGACTTGTGATTGCAATTTTAATAACCTCCATTGGGTCTTTTATTTGCCTGAATTGCATGGGAAGAAGTGTCACTCCAAGGTTGACGAGCTTAACCATAATTGCATCAATAATATGAACCTCTGCTTTAACATTTCTGCTGCTTGACAATAAATTCAAACATTCCCTGGCCTTCCAGATCTGCAACATATTACAGCATTGGAAATGAATTTACAAAGAATATTGCTGCGCAATAGATCAGTAAATTTCATTAAGGATTTAGCTTATAGCTCTATAGCAAAACTAAAATTATTTAGCTTTCAAAGTTTTAAAAATAAAATTTATACAGATGCAAAATTTTTACTTAGAACTAGGGTATAGACAATGGAGGCTAGATAAGACATAAAAGTCCAAAACAGAAAAGAAAATGAGAAAGAAAAACAACACAGATTAGTGTTGAATTTTGAAGTAAACGTTCTAAGTTTATCCTAAGCCATTGTAGAAAATAAGCCATCTGGATACTTACCTCTGAGCACGAAGGACTTGAAAAAAAATTACTCCCTTGCAGCTTGGATAACTAGATTTCTGCCTTCTCTGACGCTAAAGTAACAGAACTGGTACCCTTTAAATAGTTCCTTGCAAGATAAAATTTCCCAGCTTTCAACAGTCCTCCGCGGGATTCCATTAACATATATTCTAGGTCAACAAAAGGAAAAGCCTTCTCTTGCAGACACTGCATATCACGCCACATGTTTGCCCAGTCATTATCAGATCAGCCGGGCTGTTGTCAAACAAACTTTGAGAGTATAAGACGAAGAATTTCTTTTACAACTTTTCCATCCGAATGAGCCTCAAGGAAAAAATTCATAGGCTTTTGAACCTGAAAGAAAAAAAGTAGTATTAAAATATTAATCTCTCTCTCTCATTCAAATTTACGCAAGCATCAGCCATAGAACACAGTACGTAATATCCAATGGCTTTAATTATTAAGAAAGAAAACAGGAATCTGATATCCAAAATTCATCTTTATTCTGGCCCAAATTGTTTCATGTATCATAATGGTCTGAAAACGTCATATTAAAAGGGCAATGATGCTCCTAAAAGGCCAATTTCACACTTTGTATGGGAATAAAGCAACATTGGAGAGGTGAACAGAAAATTCAATCAATAGAGCAAAGTCCTAGACGAACCCCACATCTAAAACAGATAAATTGCTCACCTCCTCAAACCATTTACAATTTTATAATTGCAAACATTATAAAATCCCAAGATTTACCAAGGACACGCTGACTGCTTCAGGTATCCTTGTCACTAGATGAAAACAATATGCATTAATGTCCCATAAATAAAAAAATAAAAAGATAAAAAAACCTTAAACTTTTTGATATTAGAAATTTATAGAAAGAGTCAACATTTTGTTGTAGTAATTGTAACATCTTTTTATAAAAGTAAGAACCATAACATGAAGGAAATTTGACAACTTAATTTCATGCACCCATGGAAACAATTTACTTGTAATATTAGTTGATGTTTCTTGTTTGTCAAAAACTACCATGATTTCTAAAGATCAAGCACATGAAGGAAAAAACATTATCAGCACTTCACTCCAATGTTTAGAGCAGCGTCATTCAAAGAGAAAAATCAAAAGCATTGGCAACTAGAAGGAGAATAACAAAACTGATAAAATACCAAAAGTCTCCCAGCTTTGACATGGCTTTCTGCCATTTTGAATCTTCTGTCAAGGTCATCAATAAGTATTTCACTATTTGAAAAAGTTGAAAATCTCTATCATGATTAAGAACAAGATGCTCCAATACAGAAAAAGAAAATTATGTATTTCACAAAAGCATGTGTATGATTTTCATCTAAAAGGAGCTGCATTGCAAAACACGACTCAGTTAAAAATTAAAAGGGTCAAAATCACAAAAATTCATACAGAAAGCAAGCATTTATACATCCTAAATTATTTTATAGTGTTGATGTATAAAAGCATAAGAAACTAGGTTATCCCCATAAATATCTGGAAAATAATACAATCTAATCTGCCATAGTTTGAAGCTTGCCTTGTTTGTGTGGAAGCTTTGATAATGCGGCAGCCATGGTACTCCAATTATTGGTAGCTGTGCTCAAATATATGCACTAGAGAGCACAATCAACGACTTCATTCTCATCCCAGAAAAAGCCACTACTTTGATACTCTCTACATCCTTCCTCAATGACCATCAAGCAGATGTCTAATTTATTCTTGAAAGCAATCTCCTTCAGCCATCTAACCAGAGATGACTCATCCTTCTTATGATCTGCAGAGCCTTGAACAAGACCGTCCCCTTGACCAACTAATGTCAACTCATGAGACCTATTTCTCATAAATGGAATTGCCTTACCTTGTAATTTTTTTACCACATTTTCCTCTTTCACTCCCTTGAGCATTGTACGAAATTTTTCAGTCAGATAATTGTTCCCGTGAAGTAAGACTCATAGTGAAGCACATTTCACCTTGCAAGTACGAAATATCGTCATGGAACCACTGCGAATCTGTGAGACCTTTGTGACAAGTAAATCAGGCAGAGGCAGTTGTCCAACTGCCAACTATAGCAATCAGTATCTCTGGCTAAACTCTCGTACCACAGTGAAAGTTCATTAATTGATGGCCAAAGAGATCCTAGGCATCAGTTGACAAGAGGCTCAGTATTAATGTGGGCATTGATCTCATAATTTTCGGGTAATCCTCCTATAAATCCTGCCACCTTGTCACACACAACACAATCTTCTTCTCTCATGGAAACTCTAGTAGGAGGAGATCTTCCAGGACAAAGCTGTGCATATTTGAACAGGAAATGTCTCGGGAATAGCAGCTAAGATTTGCAACATAGAAGAAGCCAATGAATAAGGATGGCGCTTAAAAAGGAGTTTAAGGCCCCTATTTTTCCACTTTCAGCAAGGTTTATTCCTGCTTCATTACTAGCCAGAACATGGAGTTTGCTGTATTCCTATGCAGAAAACCTGTACAAAACTACGTCAATAAGATGTCAGTCAGTAGAAGCCATCAGGTTAATGATACACCTAATAAAATTTCATAAATCATTATTTATGCTAAATGAATAATTATAGCTTAAAACAGCATGATACCTGCCCATGTTTATCCCAAGATATGTCTCCAGCCTTCTCCAAATTGTAACAACTGAAGTCTAGCGATACGCAAATTTTGCTGCATTCATCATCTTCTGATTCAGAGAACTTATACTGGCTAGTTAGGCGCAGACCATGTGCAAGCAAAGCCTTTACAGCATCTTCTGTTTGTCCAATTTTACCTACACATTCAGATAAGTACGAAAGCCTGATCCTTAATCCTTGACAAATACATATTTATTTCATCTATTCCTTGGCTAGAACAAAACCACTAGAATCTGAAAACTTTATTGGTATCCAATCCATGACGATTATCAAATAAAAAAATAAAAGTAAAAATTAAAAATCTTGGAGAAAATGAACCAAGTTCATTGGGAATTTTTACAGTAACACTATCAATATTGATTAATTAGCTATTAATCCACATTAGCAATGCGTTCAATCAAAGATTAAATAGGTCTCTAAACATCCAAAAAGAAATTACCTGGAACAGAAAGAATTGACAAAATACTTCCCTTATCATCTTCATTTATCTGAATTTAATAAATTAATCAATTGAAAACGAGGAAAAAAACTGCAAATACGTGAAATGAAATCATTTAATCCAGCTCAAAGCGAGACAGACCTGTCGGCTCAACTGAGGAGGATAATTGGAAACGTACGGTCCGGTAGCATGATGACGTCTCTCGTAGAGAACTTGGTTTCGTAAGGTTTCTTCCATTGATCAACTTCTTTTTATCTCTGAAGCTTCTTCCTTTCAAGATCTCCAATTCTCCACTCCCATAGAAACGGAGAAGAAGAGAAATGGAACCGTGTCGTCTTGGTCAGTCGAAAAAAAAAAAAGAAACCTGGGAGGGCCAAAAATAATGAAGTTCGCCAATACATCATGGGCTTGTCAAGTAAAGTTGTCTGGGCCCAATTCTATCAAAAGCCTTCTCAGGTAATATTGTATCGGTCCAACTTTGGTTCAAATAAGAAAATGATAGCGATTGAAAGTATAACTATGCATATTTTTTATGTTGGACATTGCTAACAACTCCTATTAAGATTTTCATATTTAATAAATTATATATATATATATATATTTTAAATTTATCATTAATTATTATATTAAATATAAAAAATTAGACACTCCTTAATAAAATCTTTTTATGTTTAATATTTTAAAATTTTATATGACACATATTTGGCAAATACGGATTTATATTAATATTGATAAATGGGTATTAAATTATTAAGAATTAGTTTTTATGGTATAGATAAAATAAAAATCAACGTTAAAAATAGACCGAAAATGATATTAATTTGAAATGGGATAATTATTTTCAATGAGCTCAATCCAACTATGCCTGTTGTATATTATTTTAAAGATGTTAACAGTGGCTTCCCCTTATTTTCAAAAGTCAATGAAACTCCTCGTTGTGAAGAAGGGGCAATGTCAAAATTCTGTATGCGTACATGTGCATAATATTTTAGAAGCTATTGCAAATAGTTTAGAACATATTCTTAATTTAACAGGACCAAAAAAAAATAACAAGAGATAATGAAAATGTCTTTAGTAAATTCCATATTCTTGAATCAATTATTTGTGATCGAGTAGCGAAGCTAGCTAGGGTTGGTCAACCATATTTGATCACATGTTTTATTCTTTTATAAAAGATAAATAAATATAGGACTTGAAAACATGATAGAATAATTCAATAATCGTGAAATTTTTTCTATTTTTTAAAAAGAAAATTTAAAAATAATATAAGTTGTCTTAATACATTGAGTTAAAAGAAATAATTTTAGCATTCAAATAGCTAGGTCCCATATTATTGTTCAACTAAATACAAGGGTTTATCCATTAAAATTTTCAAAATATATCTTTATTTATTTATTCACTTATTATTATGTTAAACCTCAAGACTCAAGATCTATTTATTGTTATGTTATCCCATTTAAAAAATAATGCAACTAACTTTATGCGGTGAATTATGTGTTTTTTATATTGGAATAAAAAAATGCTTAACAAGGACAATTAGATCTTAATTGGAATATATCATAGGATAATATGGAATTAAATTCCACCATTAACGACAAATCAAGCAACCTTTTAAATTTTAAAATATTTTAATAGATTTACAGAATAAAGTGGATCCTTTCCATAGGTATAATTATTGTAGGACAATTAAATTGAGTAGGATAAGAAACAATAAATGAATTTTGCATTTGAGTAAATTATGATGATTTGGATATGAATAGAAGAATTTGATCATGCATGCATTATTACCCAAAATCTGAGACAAATCTTGATCAAATAATTTAATCTTAATTATAATAATTGAATCAGTAGTTCATTAATTTAACTTAATTTAATTAGGAAATAAAAACCTTTGAATTACCTTAGCTAGAAAAGAAGAAGAAGATTTCGCCTCTCTTTTAAGATTTGCCTTCTATTTGCCCTTTATACATTGAAGTAGAATAATAAAACATAGATTTTTAATTTATTATTACATAAAAATGCAACATTCGAACTTCAGACTTTTTATTAAATAACATGGAAAGGAATTTTCTCTCCAAAAAAAAGAAAAAGAAAAAAGAAAGATAATAGTTTAAGCATGGCTATAAAATAAAATAAGTGATATGATATTTAAAAAGCATTGATTTATGAGAGGAGTGGCTTTTAATATTATTATCGATTCATGAGAATTAAGTATTGAAGAAATCATGAACTAATTAATTATAGTATTTAACTTTTATGTCCTTTGTGATAATACTTTCCAACTTTCGGCTTTTTCCATGTGTTTGACCCATTGAAACTTGTAAAATAAACCATATGTGTATTGATTTAATCAGGGTAGGGTTACGGTGCATTTAGTTGTAAGTGCAACTGTTACAAATTTATTGATGTAATTATTCATTTTTTTGTCATAATTTTAATTTTTTCATTATATTTTTATATGTTAAAAATTATGATAGAAAATTTGACAATTACAATGGAAGAATTAAAAATACATGAATATGTATGATACCGATGGATGTATGACAACATAACTCATTAAATTACAGTCCATTTAATTAATTAATTAATTAGGTTATATATAAATTTATCGGATAATGTTGTTTAATGTATCATCTTATAACTCATAATCACACACATTAAAAAACTCTGGCGGCCATTGTTCAATATTGTTTAACCAGTCGAATAGAATATAATTAACAGTCAGTGATTTAATAGTTATGGTCATTATCGTAATCATCCCTATAGTTTGAAAAAATAACAAATTAGTTTAGAATTAATAGCTTACTGACAGCTTAGGTGCATATTATGATATTATCTGTCAAAATTTACGTTTATAATGGATAATTCTTCATTTTATGATATTAATTAGTAAATAAAAATTTAACCTAAAAATCACATGAAAACTCCAACATCTTTTTATTATTAATGGATTCTCATTTTAAATTTAGTCAATAATGCCTAAGTTCGTCAGATAAATAGTATAATTTAATAAATACAGAATTTATTTTAGCGGAACTATTTTGTGAAGAAACCATCTTCTTTAGTCGACTAATTTGTAAGGTTTGCAAACTATTAAGGATGAGTATGATACAAACCATATACGAAAATACATTTGTACTCCCCAATGCAAGTATGACATTAGCAAATCTACGACATGATGAATGACCTGTCTATACTATTCTTACAGGATCACGTGTGATGCAAATCAACAAACGAAAGTGATTCCATTGATTAGGTTGGTGGTGGGATTCCTAAGATCTATAGCTAGATATAGATATAGATTACGATAAAATAATTTTATGATTCCTTTTCGATGAATTAGGGTTGTCCTTTTAACACAGTGTAGAGACTGAAAAACCCTTTTCTTCCTCCTATATAAAGGGATGGGACTCCTTGAAGCCGTTCCATGGAGCAGAAGTAGAAGCAGCTTGTAGGGAAAGCGATTCTTGGGGAAGTAGACATGGCGTGATATTGTTTCGGCTCATCTTAATTTCTGCATAATATTATTGTTCCAGACTGT
>JAVXUL010000008.1:17321645-17338349 GCA_035590515.1 Trichilia minutiflora | reverse complement strand
AATTTCTTGTATTCTGTACCTAGATTTCCTGAACATATATGATGTATAAATTTACACCCTCAACTTGGTACTCAAGAGTTGGCAATGCTTGTGCTTGTTGCAGAGTCACAAGAACGATCAATGAAGGAAAGGGATACTGAGGCTGAGCCATTAAACATTTGATCTTTCATCGGGAAACAGACCACTGGCAATTCTTGTAAGGTTGATAAAAACCACTAGATTTGTTCCATACACAGTTACAGTTGCCGTTTGATTGAAGTGTATTCATTTTATTGGTAAAGATAAAATCTATAAGCAGCAATAGTGGTCTGCCCAGGTAAGGATGGAAAGGGTTCACTGGAGCATTTAAAAATTGATTTTTGGCCGCTATTAGAAACAAGAATGTTGTGCAATTATCAATTACATTTACTAGCCACTACTGTAGGAAATTAAAATGTCTATTTCTGTAATACAAATATTATTATTTTCTCAAGCTAGGTTTTATAATGTGTACTGATAAGAGTGCTATTTCTTTCACATTTTTGTCAATTAGCTAACTTGCAGTAATGATTTGGTGAGGCATCTTCATATTTGTTGAGTAAATTGTAATTGAATTTTTAGAAATTTTAGAGTAAATGGTAATTGAATTTTTAGAAATTTTATTGGTTTCTTCATTTTTATGTCTGCACAAACCAAACCAAATGAACTGAATTGAACATTTTCTGTTATCTCATTTAACTTCAAAACTTTTTTTCACTGATTTCTGGGTTATTATTAATCACTTTACATTTTAATCCTATGATACCATTTTTCTGAGCTAGAAATAAGACAAATGTTATTAGCAAAGAAGGGGAGAGAGACCCTCAAGTAACAAATTTGAAGGATTTTTCATAATATAATCAACTGCTAATAATTTGCATCATTCTATTATTTTGGATAAACGAATTCGTTCTATAACGAGCGTAACTTAAAATTTATTATTGTAAAACACATTAAATTTTAAGAATTTTTGCACAAATATTTTATTATAATAATAATATTAAAAATATTAATTTTTTATATAATTAAATGATAAAATTATATTATTATTATTATTATTATTATTATTATTATTATTATTATTATTATATAATTTCTTTTTATATTTTCATAAAAATATAAAACATATCATAACCATATAACATTGTTATATGCTGTTTCTATTACTACTATGAGCAAATATAGCTATTTGGCTCGAGGGAAGCCTTTCAAATCTAATCACCACAAAATGGGTAGTCGATTATTCCCTCGATAAAACAAATGGCAAGTGCACAAAATAAGTAGGTAGTTAACCTTTTTAAGTAGAGCTATTAAATAAGTTGATAATTCATAAATCGGCTTGTTTAATCTATTATTTAGATGAATTAGGATAAAAAAATTGATTTATTTAATTTACAAATCGATTTAGTCTTGTCTGTTTAATCCATGGATTAAACGAGTTAATCTGTTTAATCGATAAACTAATTCGTTTAATCTATCTAATTAAAAAAAATTAAATCTAATTTTTTTTAACTTTTATATTTGAATAATGATTGATTATATTTGAATATTAATAATGGTATTAGACTTATTATTTATTAATATTGAGTAGTGTTGAATTAGTACATTTTGAGATTTGAGATCATATGTTTAAATTTATAATTGTTGATAAAACTTTTATTTGACTTATTAAAATTTTTATATGTTAAGTTATAATGCAGTTAATTTATATTATATTTAAATTATAAATTTATTATTGTTATTAATATATTGTATTTATTAGTAACTAGTATATATATATATATATATATATATATTTTTTTTTTAAATTTAAAAGGTTTTTAAAATCGATCTACGAATTGACTCGTTAACTTAGAAATTAGGTTAAAATCAATAAAATATTAATTTATATAATAAATAAGTTGACTTAACTCAAGCTATTTAAGCTCCACCATAACAGATCCAATCCAATTAAATCGATCCGGTCTCTCTTTACCACCCCTACTTCTCAAATTACCTTCAATACCCACGAAAACATATGCATGAACTTCTACTTCTATATTGAATACATGCTTGGGAAATTCTGCAATGATACAGATCATGTAATTGAGGATTTTCAACTTACAATCCAACTCAACCACATCAGTCTTGCCCATCGTACACATCTTTCCATGATTTGATTCCGCGGGGTCAAAGAACTCAGCACGATCTTCTCCCCATCTTTCCTTGAACAGGTTTGACCACAAGAATGTAGTCGGAAGCTATCACTTTCCATTTCCTGCATACTTACAACACCAAGGAATTCAATCTTTTAAGTTTCTCCTAGTAGAGGTAAAATATATTTTTTAAAACTTTCATAATCTCTTCTTCAATTACAATCGAGCAACACAATTCAATTGTGGACTATATCAAATCCAGTAAAAAGACGAGAACTGGCAAAAAGCAATGACCCACCAATTTCAAGCACATTAACTTCGTTTGTGAAACAATGTCTAAGGTAACCAACCAACCCGTGACTGAAAACAGAATTGTGTGATTTCTTCCTCTATATATGTCCCTAGGCTAATATGTATACTATTCATAGAGTTCAGAAACATAACAGATCCAAGAATTCAATGGCAAGGGGCAATAAAACAGAAGAAAATGAGATCCAAGAACTCAAATAACAATACACACACATTGAAAATTGACAATATCATAGTTAGAATCCCAGAATTCCGCCAGAACTTAAAAAAGAGGACTACAATGGAAGCTGAAAAATCCTTGAAATGCAATAATTATCATATATCTTCCTGTATCTGGAACCTTACCATAGTATCTGTAGATTAGATTACTCAATTCAATTCACCAGACAAGAATTCCAAATAGTATACCGCATCAAATATACTCTTCTGATCCCAAACTACCATCAAATCCAATCAAGTACCACCCATATATCTATATCTATATCTATATCTATATCTCTCTCTCTATATGTATCAAATTGAGGATAATGAAAACTAAATCATAGGATAGAAATTGCACAATTCTATTGAAATTCAGAATACCCAGTTCAGATATCCTCACTAATTTAACAATTAACCATCAGATACAACCCATGCAGAATTGAGAATTCATGCAAATCCTTCGCAGAAAATCTAAAAACTATAACTAACCTTGTTGAGCATTGGCAGGATTCTACTGATCCAAGAACAAGAAAATTTTAAGACACAGATCTTCTGATAATTTATCCATGTTGTTTTAGTTATACAATTTTCTTCCGCTTCCAGAACCAGAGAAGCAAGAGCTTTCTTTTCTTTCAGATTCCAGAACAAGGATAGTAATCCTGCCCTGCTAAAATAATTTAACACGGTAATAAAAAAACATTTATAATATTTATCAAATTCCACCTGCCAATATATTTTTTAATCATATAAAATAATTTTTTTGTATCAACAATATCAGTTAATTTAGTGAAAATCAATCAATCTGTTATTTTAACAACAAAGAAATTAAACTAAGAAAATTATAGATTCCTTGATCTGTTATTTGCAAGATAAGAGATCAAACCAACGAAATTATCACAAAAAATAATTTAAGCTAAACAGTAATCCCATAAATTTAATTCCTTATTGCATCAGTTGTAAAATGAGTATTCCTATTAATTTACACATTAAATCTTGGTGTGGATGCAAAAAAATAAAAAATAAAATCTTCAACTGAATACCACATGGGATAAACTCATTTTATGAAATAAAAATGAAAAAAAAAATCTTGTGACAATCATCTATAATTGCTAAACCCTAGTTGCCTAACAAAAACCAAAAGCTTTCATGTAACCTTGCTAGAAAGCAATGGCATGGCAGATTGCACTAAAGTTCCCAACTTGTCTCTCAAGCTGGAAACAGTATTCTTCAATGTTTCATCACAACTCATTTCCTCAAGAGAGAATTCTTCGTTTTGTAGCAGTTGGAGCTGTTTTTTCAAGTACTTGCTAAGAATAGATTCGGCGATGTTGATGATTCCTAGAGAAGCATTTGTATGCATGAATTTTGTAATGAGAAATCCGGCTAAAATATGCTGATCTGCCTTCACAAGTTCTGAGATAAAGGCAGGAAAGAGAATTCTTCTGAAAAGTTGCAAGTCTTGAGACGTGTTTCTGCATTCGTTTCTTCCTCCCTTTGTAAGCTCAGATAACTGGGTTTCTTGAAATTGGCGTGAGAAATTTCCAACTAAATAGCATACATAAGAGAAAATAGTACCATAGGAAGATTTGGTGATGATAGTTGATACAATCCCAGAAGATAACACAAGCAGCAAGAACTCATGGTCCACGCTGCTTGTTTCAGAGATGCCTTCTTGTTTCAATTTTCCTTCAACTGCATTCAATGACTGCAAATGTATACCTTCGTAAGGCAATAACAGCAGCATCTTTAAAGCCACAAAAGGATCCTTCGTAAGCACAATTTTGTTCAAGCTTTTGGCATCATTCTCATCAAGCAAAACTCCATTAGATTTTGACAAGGATTGATCAATCATTCTCAACATATCTCTATACCGGGATGCTGAGATTAAATGTTTGAAAATCTCCGTCCAACATGAATGCAAACAATGAACAAAAAGAGAATTCTGTTTCTTATCTATTTTGATAGGTTCAGCTTCCTGAAAGCTTTCCCATCCCTCATCCCAATCATCATTGCTCCAATTGTTTTCAAAGTTGGATGCTTCTTCTATGGAAGCTACTTCACCGTTAATCACAAAAAGGCCTTCCCACTCTTCTAAAATGGCTACCAAAGCATCAAAATGAGAATTTGTACTGGAACCTCCGCTCAACTTCAAGAAGCAAGTAACAGCTGTCTCAACATCAAAAAGATCATCAGGGGTAATTTCTATGGTTGGTGAGATAGTTGCCGCAAGCTGAGTTGATTTGAGGGCAACCAAGGTATTCGTAAACCTGCTAGAAGTATCCATTTTCTCCGACAACCCCTGAATGGCAGTAGCTTCACTCCTCTTACTTGTATTGAGCAACTCATCCCATCCTTCCCAAGGCAGAACATTGGATTGTAGTTCAGAAGAGAAAGCCTTGATGTTTCTACCTGAGATGAATTGCATAAGCTCCAAAGTATAAACTCGAAACTGACTTGGTAACTGCAAATTCTCAGAAAATTTGACCATTCTCTCCCAAACTACATGCCTCACCCTCTTCAACTCATCCAAATCCCCGTCCAGTTTACTTAGAGAAGATAACAAATGATAAAAATCATGGTGATCATGAGACCCACTGATCAGATTTTGTAAAATGGGCTCCATCACATCTAAATATAGATGGGGAAGATCCCGGAATTCAGAATCAGAAATTGTAAAGCTACATTCTTCTACTGCTTTTGAAAAAACTTCTGCAATGGCTCCAAAGCCACAACCTGAAAATATCATGGCTCTGCAGACAATGAAAATTTCTGCAAAAAAGCCACCCATTAGACCGTGATTGACATAGCTGATGATGATGCCCCAGCCCTGACTTGGTGAGATGCTGTCTTCCATCACCAACCTCATCATAACCTTTAAAATGATCATTAAGCACTCTGGATTGAAGCTGAGATTGACTACTGAACGGTCACTGGATGCAATTTCTTGCATTTCACCAGTTACTCTTATCCAAAATTTCATCAGTAAGATGAGACAGTCCTGCCATGCTGAGTTATCAGGCATACTCCCATAAGAACAATATAGTGGTATAATTACATTGAAGAACCGCTTCATTGTATCCAAAGCATCAGAAGGTGCCAAAAGTCTCATATACGCTTGGCAACAACTATAGGTCTGCTCAAGTTGATTAATGAAGCCCTGAAAGTTTTCAGGGCTTTTAACATTAGAATCAGCTCTAGCTGTACTCTCCAAATTTGTCAACAAATTGAGTACATAATATTTGTAAACATCCTGCCAAGATATCAGACCTTCGGGCACTGAATCATTATAGATACCAACCAGGGTTCGCACCATTTTTGCCAGGGCTTCCAAGGTTAAGTCACTTATATGTGTGTAGACTTCACTGCAGAAACTCTGCAAATTCAAACCACCTAATACTGCAATGTTTTTGAAGTTCAGGTTCGTAATAAAGGAAACTCTTTTGCACTCCTGCTCCAAGATTGTGTAGATATGAGCTAATCCTGACATCGATGCACATGCCGGACCTAAATGCAACTCTGGCAAAGATTCTTTGGCTGCATCCAACTGCAAGCAGCATTCAGAAAGGAGGCCATATATGAAAGCAAGCCGTTGCTTGTTGCACCCATCAACTACAGGGTACACAACTAAGCATATAGTTTTGGTGGTTTCCGGAGCATGGCCAAGCATCTCTTTTTTGACTTCTGAAATTTCAGCAACTATATCATCATTGGTCCAAACCTCAGCAACAAGGATAGAACTTAGGTATTGTTGCAAGACCTGCAAAAAATTAAAGGAAACATATCATTTACCAAGTGAAACAGAGATTCTTATATCTTCTCTATTTACAAGTTCATATTAAATCCAATACCACACACCTGAGTGCGATCCAAGCCATAGGTGGTGGCCAGTTTCAACAAATTATTTAAAATATACTTCTTCTCCAACTTTACTGATTCAATCAGAGAGGTAACAACACTCTCAATATAGTTAATGTCACCAGACAAAAAGCGTGTAGTGTCAACTCCAGGAATTATTTGCTCTAAAACCCTAGAACGGTCGGCCACGCGTTTTTTTTCTTCCAATTTCTGCTTCCATTCCCGCCAGAATGTAGACTGTACTTTGTCAATCTCATTCAATTCACCTGAACTCAAGAGTAATCCAAGAAGCAGATGAATACAACATTACTAATAAATTATAATGCATTAACTCTTCGCATTTCTGAAAATCACATCGCAGAGAGAATTGGATAGAATGTGAAAAGAAAACATGCACGCTCAATTTGAGAAGTCAAGAAAGGAAAGAAAACCATTCACCAGAAGTACGTGGTGTGTGCTTCTCTTTAAACTTCCTCCATAGCAGCTCCCTCCTCTGGAAAGGACCATCACATTCAACTCCATAGTTGTGCAATGAACTATATGTCAACCCCACATTCATCATGCTACAAATTTCTTGGTAGTTTTCCCTTATTCTCAGCTGTTCTTCTATCACTTCTACCCCATTAAAAGCATCCACTAGATTCAACAAGAATGAGCAGCCCAAAATGTCCTCCTCTTCGGTAGCAGGTGGTTCTATAATTGATTTTGCCGCAGAGGCAATCAAATCATCTTTGGGAGCAAAGCCATTCCTTGCCAACCAGGACAGTATGGTGACTAAGGACTGTGTTCTTACACTCACATACTGCTTTCCAGGAATCAAGCCATGCGTCATTCTCTTGTCATATTCTGCTTTCCTACTTAACTCGAGCAACCATGGAAGTTGTAAAGCAGAAAAAGTCAAAATTTTTCCATTTTCTGTCAGAAGCAAGTCCCAGTTGATTTCATTCCGAATAGGCAAATTCTTGGCAACAATGGAGAGTGTATTTGTTATGTTATTGAGATGGATTTCTTGATCGTTACTGCTGACTGTTTCAGCCAGTTCAGAGCAATCTTTTAGGTTAGCTATATCTTGAACACTGTAGCCCGGAAGTGAGATAACTGATGACCCTTGAACTGAGAATTTGGGAGAATTTGTCCCTGTTAACATCATCAAAGTCTCACATTGGCCTTGCATGTCCAGATCTTTCCATGCATGAAGCAACTCACCTATCGATTCTTGATCACAATGGCTTAAAGCAAAACCTAGTAGCTGCTTTCGAGAACTTATATCCATATTTTCAAGGGCAGGGCCCCTTGCTATTGCAGCACACAAGTCCCAAATGGGACCATGTCCTTTTTTTACCAAAATAAGGCAGAGATCGAATGCCAATTGTAGATCACCAGCAACTGCAGCTTCTCGGGCTATAGCTTCCTCAACCACTGATATGTCCTCTGGAGAGTTCAATCCCAGAAGTTTGGCAACCTCAATGAGTTCATCGACATGTAGATAAGCTCCACCTTGACTTGTGATTGCCATTTTAATAACCTCCATCGGATCTTTTATTTGCCTGAATTGCATGGGTAGAAGTGTCACTCCAAGGTTGACGAGTTTAACCGTAATTGCATCAATAATATCAGCCTCCGCTTTAACATTTCTGCTGCTTGGCAATAAATTCAAACATTCCTTGGCTTTCCAGATCTGCAACATATTACGACATTGCAAAATAAATTTACTTAAAATATTGCTGTACAATAAATCAGTAGAGTATATTGACTTGGATTTCATTAAGGATTTAGCTTCTAGCCCTATAACATTATTTAGATTTCAAAGGAATAGAAAGAAAAATGTATACAGATGCAAAACTTTTAAGTAGAACTGGGGTATAGACAATGTAGGCTAGATAAGACATAAAAGTGAATTCAAAAACAGAAACGAAAATGAAAAAGAAAAGCAACACAGATTAGAGTTGAATTTTGAAGTAAAAGGTTCTAGGATTATCCTAAGCCATTGTAGAAAATAAACCATTTGGATACTTACCTCTGAGCAAGAAAGACTAGAAGCTGAGAAAAAATACTCCCTTGCAGCTTGGATTACTAGATTTTCTGCCTTCTCTGACGCTAAAGTAACAGAACTCGTACCCTTTAAATAGTTCCTTGCAAGAGAAAATTTCCCAGCTTTCAACAGTCCTCTGCAGAATTCCATTAACATATATTCTAGGTCCACAAAAGGAAAAGCTTTCTCTTGCAGACACTGCATATCACGCCACATGTTTGCCCAGTCATTATCAGATCGGCTGGGCTGTTGTCGAACAAACTTTGAAAGTATAAGACGAAGAATTTGTTTTACAACTTTTCCATCCGAATGAGCCTCAAGGAAAAAATTCATAGGCTTGGGAACCTGAAAGCAAACAAGTAGCATTAAAATCTAAATCTCTCTTCACATTCAAATTTATGCAAGCATTAGCCATAGAATGCAGTAGGTACTATCAAATGGCTTTAATTATTGAAGAAAGAAAGCAGGAATTTAATATCCAAAAGTCATCTTTATTATGGCCCAAATTGTTTCATGAATCATAACGGTCTAAAAACGTCATGTTAAGGAGCAAGGACACTCCTAAAAGGCCAAATTTCACTCTTTATGTGGTAATAAAGCAACATTGAAGAGGTGAACAGAAAATTCAGTCAACAGAATGAGGTCCTAGACAATCCCACGTCCAAATCACAGATAAATTGCTCAACTCCAACTATTTGTAATTTTATCATTGCAAACATTATAAAAGCCCAAGATTTACCCAGTACAATGCTGACTGGTTCAGCAATCCCTTTCACTCTATGAAAACAATGTGCACCAATATCCCATAAAAAAAATTGATATTAGAAATTTATAGAAAGAGTCAATAATTTGTTGTAGTAATTGTAACATTTTTTTAATAAAAGCAATAACCATAACATGAAGGAAATTTGACAACTTTATTTCATGCACCCATGGAATCAATTTACTTTTAGCATTAGTTGATGGTTTCTTGTTTGTAGATAATTACCATGATTTCTCAAGATCAAGCACTTGAAGAAAAACACATTATCAGCACTTAACTCGAATGTTTAGTGCAATGTCATTCAAGAGAAAATCAAAAGTATTGACAACTAGAAGAACGACAAACCTGATAAAATGACAAAAGTCTCCCAGCTTCAACATGGCCTTCTGCCATTTTTAGTCTTCTCTCAAGGTCATCTATAAGTATTTCACTATCTGCAAAAGTTGAAAATCTCTATCACGATCAAGAACTAGATGCTCAAATACAGAAAAAGAGTGTTATGTATTGTCAAAAAGCATGTGTATGATTTTCATTTAAGAATAGCATCTAAAAGGAGCTGCATTGCAAAACATGATTCAGTTAAAAATAAAAGGGTCAAAGTCACAACAATTCATACAGAAAGCAAGCATTATGACAATCTAAATTTTTTTATAGTGTTGCTATAAGGACAAGAAACCAAGTCATCTTCACAAATATCTAGAAAATAATACAATCACATCTGCCATAGTTTTAAACTTGCCCTGTTTTTGTGGAAGCTTTGACAATATGGCAGCCATGGTACTCCATTTATTGGTAGCTGTGCACAAATATACGCACTGAAGAGCACAATCAACAGCTTCATTCTCATCCCAGAAAAAGCCACTACTTTGAAACTCCCTACATCCTTCCTCAAAGACCATCAAGCACATTTCCAATTTATTCTCCAAAGCAATCTCCTTCAGCCATCTAACAAGAAATGACTCATCCTTCTTATGATCTGCAGAACCTTGATCAACACCTTCCCCAACCGATGTCAACTCACGAGACCTATTTCTCATAAATGGTATTGCCTTATCTTGTAATATTTTGACCACATTTTCCTCTTTGACTCCCTTGAGTATTGTACAAAATTTTTCATAGTTGGATAATTGTTCCCATGATGTAAGACTCATACCAAAGCACATTTCACTATCAGTCTCATCACCATAAATAAGTTGGTGCAAGTACGAAATATCATCATAGTACTGCTGCAAATCTGTGAGACCTTTGCGACAAGCAAATTCAATCAGGCAGAGGCAGTTGTCCAGCTGCCCACTATAGCAATCAATATCTCTAGCTCTACTCTTGTACCACGGTGAAAGTTCATTGATTGACGGCCAAATAGGTCCCAGGCACCGCTTGACAACAGGCTCAGTATTAATCTGGGCATTGATCTCATAATTCTCAGGTAATCTTCGTATAAATCCTACCATCTTGTCACACTCAACCCAATCTTCTTCTCTCATGGCAACTCTTGTAGGAGGAGAGCTTCCAGGAAGAAGCTGTGCATATATTTGAACAGGAAGTGTCTCGGGAATAGCAGCTAAGATTTGCAACATAGAAGAAGCCAATGAATAAGGATGGCGCTTAAAAAGGAGATTTAAGGCACCAATTTTTCCACTTTCAGCAAGGTTTACTCCTGCTTCATTGATAGGCAGAACACGGAATTTGCTGTATTCCTGCGCAGAAAACCTGTGTCAATAAGATTTCAGTCAGTAGAAACCATCGGCTATATGATACACATGGTAAAATCCCATAATTCATCATTTATGCTAAATGAATAATTATAGTACAAAACATCATGATACCTGCCCATGTTTATCCCAAGATATGTCTCCAACCTGTCTCCAAATTGTAACAACTGAAGTCTAGCAATTCGAAAATCCCAAACTTTGCTGCATTCATCGCCTTCTGATTCAGAGAACTTATACTGTTCAGTTAGGTGCAGACCATGTGCAAGCAAAGCCTTTACAGCATCTTCTGTTTGTCCAATTTTATCTACACATTCAGAAAGTACAAAACCTTGGTCCTTAATCTTTGACAAAAACATATTTATTTCATCTATTCCTTGGCTAGCACACAACCACTGTGATTTAAAAACTTCATCGGTATCCAATCCGTGACGATTGGCAAAGTCCATAGCATTCTGATAGTTGCGGTTGCTAATTAAAACGCTATACATTTCAGGAACAGATCTCTCCAAAAACGACAATAAGCTCCAGCGCAACATAAAACTGCTGGTTTCATTAAATCTGTCTTTGTTGATCAACTCTGTTCTTGAGTCACTTGTTTCTCTGTCATAATCAGATGTATTGTGTCTCTCTTCAAGTGATTTATTCTCCAGAAGAAAAACATGACCTTGAAGTTGCTGTGCTCTTTCCAAAGCAAGCACTGCATATACAGGATCACTCTCTTGAACTTTTAAACCACTAAGGATGTCGATCATGGTAACAATGCCACTCTTTCTTGCAAGAGTAAGTATGTGATCAGACCACCATGTAAAATCCACAATATCAATAAAATTTTTTATCTCTCCACAAGAAAACTTTGAAAGGGAATAATTATCATTATCCATCGTAAACAGGTGCAAGCATCCAGTCACATCAGAAGTAGCAATAAATTTTCCCTTTGGTGAAATTAGTACTTTTGGATATCCAAGGTGCTCTACATGAGCGTTTGGCTTGCTATATAAGCCTTCAAACTGAGTGGAGACCAATTGTTCCAGGTCTAAATTTTGACATCTACGCCAAAGAGAAATGCAACAGGACCCTGGAGGAAAAATGAATAACTAATATAAATTTGTTAAATAAAGATACGATATGATGAATCTCAACAAAAAAAAATTTAAAGGACTTTTTCAAAACTTTTAAAGGGAAACACGTCCCATTTAAAAAGGGAAAAGCCAATCACACACACTATATCAAGTCATTCTGACACTTTCCACATAGAACTCAAGCAAATACCATTAGTTAATCGGTTGTCAACCAGATTTACAAAGGTCTGCTTGAATAGAAAATTTTATCCAAAGGCCACAAGGAAATAGATTATACGAAGTTATACCAGTACTCCCACCAGAGGACGTTGATGTAGTGGCAGCATTGCTGACAACAACCAGCAAAGAAAGTTTGAGATCAAAGTCTATGCAGAAAACATTCTGAGGAAATTGCCTCCTCGAAGAGAATGCACTAGTTGAGGCACATTTGGAGGAAACTGAGGTACTCGGCTCCTTGCTGATTTCTATCTGATGAAGGAATCCATCTGATGTAAGAACACTGAAGCTACACCTGAAAACAGATTCCACAAACTGAGCACGCACTTTAATAATATAGCTATGAAATATTCAGATAATGAATCTACTAAAAGAATATAATCAAGGAAAAACCATAGGAACACAACAGGTTCAATTTCAAACTTAAAGTTGATAAAAGAAAAAGTTTATATCCTTGTAAACATCGTTCTGTGTGGAGTTCAAGGGGGTACTGCTGACCAGAAAATGGGAGACAGAAAAAACACTTACAAGCAAGATCTCTGTACATCCATTTCATCTTGTGCAATTATGCCTATTACTGGTAAAGACCCTTTCAAATGCTTGTTTGTGAATCTTGTTATCTCTTCACCATTTGCTTTAATAAAATAGATTGTATCAGTGTCATCAACAATTCCAAGTACATCATGAGATTCTGACCAAGCTCCACAAGTAGATGCACCAAAGCTGCTACCTAACATGTGGGGTAAAAGTTAATCACAGTTTGAAACAAAGGAAACAAATGATTTGAAAGAATTTATACAAATGGAGAAGAATTATTTTCTATTTATTCAAAAATCAATTAATTTCACAGTTCATTGTCAATATATTAACCATCCATATCATTCAACTTCCATAAAAAAATTCCAGGAATTTGAACTTTTATGAAGCTATATTAGAGGTCACAACAATCTCAAAAAAGTTTCTCCTTTATGGTCATCCTGAGTGACTAATTTTTTAACCAGCATGTTGGAAGACTCTCCAACTAGAAGTAGTATTCAAAAACCGTAGGACTCAAATGGAAGAGTTCGCTTCTATAACTATCCACCAGCAAGCTTACAGAGATGCTAGCGAATATTTAAACAGGATCATGAGGCCATATGGGCTACAATAAACACTAACGTTAATGTTTGTCTATTTTTGTACAAGAGTAGGACTATTGAGTGGCATCTAAATGGTCACATCAGAAAATAATGCAGCATCAACACATTACTAGTAACACAAGGAATGATCATCAGAAAATATTAAAGGAAAGATTTCAGAAAGCATGCTGGGAAATCGAAATAATCTGCAAATAGAAATGAAAGTCGTGTGAAAATGGCAACTACATTATCAGCATGTCTGTGACGAACAAACTACTAGTAGGGAAAATCTTTAAAATATTCTAAGGAGACATTAAAAACCTCTAATATAAACTTAAAGGGGAAAACTTAGGAGGGAGAAGAAAAGGGAAGAAGTACAGACAGCTTAGTTCTAAGTGGAAAATCAATATAACTATCTATTTTGAAACAAAATCCATATACTCTGTACAGTTTATATATTCAAAAACAGGCTCCAATTTTTGCAAACTATTTTCAGAACCATACTTTTACAATGCCAAATAAAACTTACCGGTAAAAATTCCACATGGTTCCTGGTAGTAATCATCCTTCTGAAAAATTGTAATCTGATTGCCAACAGCCACAGCCACATGTTCGCCTCTTGGAGATATAAACAAGGACGCTCGTTTCTTAATTATTGTTGGTAGCCTATATTTGCTCCATTTCTCTTTAAGTTTGCTTACACCTTCATCATATAAGGGGAAGAAAAGACAAAGGGGCAATTGTGAATAAATGATTGAACCCAAAAAATTTCAAAAGCGCATGAACACATCAAACAATATTTTCTTAAGCTACACAAATGAAGACATTGTCTGATAGTTCATAGTAACCAGAAACAAACACAATACCGCTTCGTAAATGCTTTTCTTCAACCAGGCTGTATTATGATTACCACAAGTAAAATTTCAGTCTAGAAATCTACTTCGGGGATGCATAAATAAAATAACATAATTCAAAGAGATGGAAAATATCTAAAAAATTTTAAAATAACTTTCAGAAGAACAAAAACTCGGGCATGAGTTATAAAAACTCTACTCAAAAATTGCACAGCACAGTGGCCCAATTTCTCAGGTTTGATATGCTAACAAGCAACTAAAAAAAGAACAGATAAAAGTAAAAAATAAAATTCTTGGAGAAAATGAACTAATTTCACTGGGAATTTTACAAGAATACAATCAATATTGATTATATTAGCTACTAATCCACATTAGCAATGCGTTCAATCAAAAATTAAATAGGTCTCTAAACATCCAAAAAGAAATTACCTGGAACAGAAAGAATTGACAAAATACTTCCCTTAACACCTTCATTTACCTGAATTTAATAAATTAATCAATAAAAAATGAGTTAAAAATTGCAAATACGTGAAGTACAAAAATTTAATCCAGTTCAAAGCGACGCAGACCTGTGGGCTCGATTGAGGAGGATAATTCGAAATGTACGGTCCAGTAGCATGATGACGTGTCTCGTAGAGAACTTGGTTTCTTACTGTTTCTTCCATTGATCAATAATTGCTTTACCTCCGATGTTCTTCCTTTCAAGATCTCCAGTTCTCTGCTCTTTACAGAAACGGAAAAGGAGAGAAATGAACCTATGTCGTCTTGGTAAGTCAAAAAACAGGAAAACGAAAAACGGCCCAAATTAACAAAGTTGGCCCAATACATGATGGGCTTGTCAGGTGGATTGTCTGGCCCCAATTCTCTCAATGCCTTGTGAGGTAACACTGTATCAGCCCATATTAGGGTCCATGAGAAAATGATTGCAATCGGAAAGTATAACTAAATACATGTATTTCATAAATATGGATTTGTATTCTTTTAATATCTAAATCCAACTATGCATATTCTATATTCTTTTAAGATAATGGATATCGATATGTTAATAATGACCTCCACTTAATTCCCAAGTCAATGACACTCCTAGTTGTGAACAAGGGGCAATGTCAAAATTCAATATGATTATTTGTCTATAATATGTTACAAGCTATTGCAATTATTTTAGAACATATTCTTAAGGTAACATCAAATCAAATACATTGACATATCAAAACTTTAACAAGAGATAATGAAAATGTCTTTTGTAGTTGCATATTCTTGATCAATTTGTGATTAGGGTTCGTCAATAGTTTTTCATCACATTTTTATTTTTATTTTTTAATATGAGATAAAATAAAATTAAGACTTAAAATCGTGAAGGAATAATATTATGTGTAAGGTTCAATGATCATTATTTTTTTTTCCTTCGTAGAATATTAAAAATAATAGAAAGTATCCTAGAACATCGAGTTAAAGAAATAATTTCAACATTTAAATTAGCTGAAATTACTAAAATAAATTTTCCTTTCATTCATTTACTAAATGTTGAAATTAGCTAATTTAAAGTGGTATCAGAGCTTGAGCCTTATATTGGGGCCGTGCTGTGCGTGGGTTGGGATAGATCCGCGCGAGATCAAGACCAAGAGGAGTTTTCTTGTCTTGAAGAGATCATCTTTCACACACAATGGTTGGTGAAACACTCAAAGACCGCATAGAGAGAGTTGAGCGTACGATAGGGGAAATCGCACCTCATGAGCCATCGATTACTGCCCAAATTGAGAGCGTGATGCGGGAAATTGTGGCCTTGCAAAAGGACAATGCGGCATCAAAGGGCAAGATGGCCGAATTGAGGGACATGAGCTATAATCTTGAAAGCAAGTGTCGAGAATGGATGGTTGGTGCGGGTGATGACCTTGTGGCTGCGAACAATGCTTTGTAGGATAGAGTAAAGGACCTTCAGACCAAGATGGCAGTGATCAAGAGGGCCCTAGGCAACACGCATCAACAAGTTAAGTCGGTTCCTCCCAAAGTAAAAGTGCCTGAGCCAAAGGGATTTTCAGGGGCACGAAACGTAAAAGAGTTGGAGAACTTTTTGTGGGATATTGAGTAGTATTTCAAGGTAGCCCATATTTCAGAAGCGGAACAAGTGGACATAATTAGCATGTACCTCACCGGTGATGCTAAGTTATGATGGCGCACAAAGCTGAGTGAGGATGCTGAGGCGCAAAGACCAACCATTGACACATGGGAAGCATTCAAGAGGGAGTTGAAGGCTCAATTCCTTCCTAGCAATGCGGTGTGGCTTGCTAGAGAAAGGTTGAAGAGACTGAAGCACACGGGAACTGTGCGGGACTACGTGAAGGAATTTAGCTCGTTGATGCTAGATATCCGCAATATGTCCGAGGATGATAAACTCTTCAATTTCATTTCAGG
>JAVXUL010000008.1:17244206-17303397 GCA_035590515.1 Trichilia minutiflora | reverse complement strand
AGTGAGGTATTCTAAAATACCTTTATTTGATTATTAGAGGAAAGGGGGAGTTGTATGCTTAGTATCATTGTTTTTGTTACTGTTTATCACATGCGTCATGTAGAATTTTGAGGACAAAATTTATATAAGGGGGGGAGAATTGTGAAACCCATCCCTTAGGGTTATAGGCATTATAGTGGAACCCTCATGAGTCATCGTGCATGTAGAAATGTATAGATTATGCACAAGAGGGTGCGGTACTTGAAGATTTTGTTTTGAGTAAGATTATGGTGTGGGATAGGAGTTTATGAGGAAGAACTGGATTTTTGACCCCCAAATCATCTCTAATTAAGAAAAAGTCCATTATCATTTTTGTAAATCTCAGAGAGAGCTTTCTGATGTAGATCTCAAAGAGAGCTTTTCGATGATATATTATGGGATAATATCCGAGCCAAAACTTATGGCCATTTGAAGTAATAGTCCTCGGAAGGAGGACCAGAAGCAAAGGTATCGATACGTTTAGGGAAACGTATCGATACATTGAGGGTAAGACTAAACGTGTCGATACCTTTGGAGAAGGGTATCAATACCTTTTAGAATTAAGGGCCAAACATATCGATACTTTAAAGGTATGATAAACAGTGATCAATGCCAAACGTATCAATACCTTAGCAAGGGTATCATTTTATTTTGAAAATGAGTTTGAAAATAGGTACTAATGCCTTATGGGTCCTATGGGTGCATTCTAAGTGATAGATATATTTTTGGAATTTGCGACGATTGCTATATGACCGACCAGGTTCGGGGAGTGAAATAAAACATAGCATTAACCATAATGTCGTAAACATTTCGGTGTTATAGGTGGTTTCATAAACATTAGGAATAAAAAAAAAAATTTCATACATCTAGTCATATTTTCATCACAACTTATACATAAATATCGCTTTCTGAAATATAACAAAATATATAAAGTTCCAAAAAAAAATCATATTCACTAACTTTGGAATCATTTAACATATTTCATAACGAAAACACTTTACATAAAATACTTGTAACGAATTAAAACATTAGGGTTCCACTCACATATAAAATGTTTTATATGTAAATAATCATAGTTTTGTAAACATAAGAAATTATATAAAATTCCACTCACATACGTCAAATCACATTCTTTACAAATATTTTTACATAAAGTGGAACATAATATAAAAAACTAAGTCGAGTACCTGAAAAACTTTGCTGAATCGCACTTCAGTTATGCTATGCCACATATGAAACATATCAACGTATGTTTCGAAAACATAAACGAAAGCATTATCATATCCATTCACCATTAAAAACATATGATATAAACATACATATATACAAGAGTAGCCTTTAAAACATGACAAAAAACATATTGGTATCCACTCACTGTGTTTGCAATAAAAGTTGGACCTACACCAAAATCAACGTAGGCTGGGTAAAGGCTTCCTCAGAATATCCATAACATAATTGTAAGCATAAACATCATATTTCTAACTTTGTTTGGCGAATAATTATCCATCCTGATCTATGGATCAACACTACAACATCTTTTTGTTCATTGATTAGTATAGCACACGTACACACATATAACCATATTTATCATAAAGAAACCATATTATAAAATACACAAAATCTCGTAAACATGAAATCTCATAATGTAAATAAACTATCTAATTAATCTTAAAATATATATATATATATATTATATATATGTGTGCGTACGTGTGTGTGCGTGTATGTGTAATCATATCTTTTGAAAGATATAAGGAAAACAACTTAAGAAACTTCTCCAAATCATTTCAAAATCCACAAAGAGCATAAGATCCTATATACATGGATATATATAACCTAAATCTTGAAAAAAACTAAAGAAAATATAACTTATCAAATATATTTAGAAACATATCCAATAATGTCAATAATCAATGAGAAGCCATATACAAATTTAACTCATACTTTTGTAACCAATATATATTTTAAAAATATAATGAGTTTATTTAAAAAAAACTAAATAGTAGTGTACCGTCACACTCATAAAACCTTTTATAAAAATATTTAGAACACTTAAATATTTAAAAGTTTTGAAAAGTATCAAATCCCACTCGCACAAAACATATTTTCAAAGTTCTTATTTTATATAATATCATATATACTTATACAAAAATCAATATGACTTTGAAAATGTAAAGAAAAAATGTAATTATATACAATGATCCTTAAAATATTTTGAAAAAATATTAATTTTTAAACTAAAATAATTTATAAAATGAATTTATAAGGAAACCATTTATAAAATCACTTACATTTAAACATAACATTAAACAGAATGTCGTAAACATTTCGGTGTCATAGGTAATTTCATAAACATTAGTAATAAAATAGACATTTCATACATCTAGTCATATTTAAATCATAAATGATACATAAACATTGCTTTTTGAAATATAATAAAACATATAAAGTTCCAAAACAAAATCATATTAACTCACTTTGAAAACAAAATCACATTCACTCACTTTGAAATCATATAATATATTTCATAATGAAAACACTTTACATAAAATACTTGTAACAAATTAAAACGTTAGGATTCCACTCACATATAAAATGTTTTATATGTAAATAATCATAGTTTTGTAAATACAAAAAGTTATACAAAATTCCACTCATATATTATCATAAATCCTGTAACATAAAACATACGTAAAACATAAAAAGTTTCGTTTCAAAACATACGAAACATATCACCATATCTTTCAAAAATATGAACGAAAACATTATCTTATCCATTCACCATTAAGAACATATGATATAAATATACATATTGTCACAGCCTGAAATCTCTGGACTATAACCAGTAAGAGACAAGATTCACCTTATCTCCTAAGCCTCTTACTGAAATGAATGACTTTCACTGTCTATTTTATATGGATTATATAAATGCATATGAGGCATAGATATACAATTAGCACGCATACACGCAAAATATACCTGTCATCATATATGTGTGTATATATATATATCCATATCTATATATATTAATCATAAAAATAAAGAGCATATATAGTGTAATATCCCAGTTCGATGAGGGCAAGAAGTGGCATCGAGGCCGAGGGAGCCTGAGCAAGGAGCGGCTTCTGGCAGGCTTCTAAGACGGCAGGGATGAACCGAATCCCACATCGGAATGGGAGAGAAAGTTACTGGACTATATATGTAGAGTTGGAACCAAATTGTCAACAAGGCCTTTTGGGATGGGTGGTGATTTCACTCCAACAACTACGCAGTTAAGCGTGCTTGGATGAGAGTAGTACCAAGATGGGTGACTTCTTGAGAAGTCCTTAATAACCCATTCCAAGAACAAAACCATGAGACCCCAAAGGTTAGGCCAAAGTAGACAATATTATTGACAGACTTGGACCAGGTGTTACACTTTTAATCTCGACTTTATGATGAGATTCAATCTATTTGTCAAGATTTCGCTAAGTTTGTCAGGTCACACGACTCCAGGTTGGCAGAATTTATGATCAAGGTTAGAAGTTGAATGTAATCATTTTTTACGTCCAACCAATCTAACCTTAACAACTATTTGATATACTTTAATTGACACAACTTATTCCATCTCACTTTCTGTTGGATAATTGCCTTTGGCGTATGCCAAAACAAGTGATTCAATAAGATAATACAAAGAGCATAATCTATTGTATTCATATCTTTTATGTCTTTAAGCTTTAAAGGTGTGAGCGTACGATAGTTGTTGTAGATTAAATCTTCTATAACTACGTGATAGCACTTCAAGATCTACAAACTCCTCATTTCTTTTTTTTACCACAAACTTAAACTTAGATATTAGAAATATATTATATGACTGGGACAATTCAATTTGTTCATTAACAACTGCTTGTACTGCATTAGTTAAGTATGATTCTTTCCCATTAGTTGTTTATCTTTATTCATAATATCATCGTTACAACATGAACTCCATAATCTTTTTGTATATCGTCAATAATATTATGTGAAGTGTATATATGACTAATATCTATAAACTTGTCCCATATTATTGATGTAATAATACTACTAGTTGTCTGACAGTATTCATCATGTAACTAGTCAAATATGTATATATGCATCGTATCCAAATCTAATTAAATAACTCAAAAGTATGGGTTATCACATATCTTAATAGCCCACATACACCATTTATAAGAATCTATAATGTATTTTAATTTATACCGGTCTTTTGTGAATTTGGACGTTTTCGTGTGGAAGTGTGTTTTCATTACCATTTAAACTTAAACTCATCTTTAATTCTTTTTTAAAACTCAAAATCAGCCAGCATAGATATAACTATCATCAATTATTGATAATGCATCATGTATATTCATCGTGATCGCTGGTGGAATTGGAGACATACGTTGATTGCAAATAAAACATGTATTATAATATCTAATAATTGCAAATAAAAACATGTATTATTAAAATAAATAAGCATATTTTATTTTATTTTTAATTTTCTTTTGATTAATTGTTAAAAAAGGGACACTAATAAGTCGTCATTAATAATCATCCATCATTTATAGTTTTTGTTCCTTTTTTTTAAGCCGACCTTCAATCTTAATCAAGATTTATCATTTTTTGAAACTTAACATTTATTTTATTTTAAATTTTAGGTTAATTTGGGTTGGGTTTTAAATTAAAAAAATATACCTACCGAAATATTGTAAAATTTAATGTCTTTTTCTTTCCAATTTTTAATATTTTTTTCTTTTCATCTTATTTCTCAACAACCAAGTCACAAAACAAGTCCAATTGGGAAAAAAGTTTACTTAGGTCATGTATGATGTATGCATTTGTATAGTTTTTTTTTAGTCTTTAATTTATTAATTCAATTTAAAATACTTTAAAATAGTACTATAAATATAAACGTTAAATATAAATTATTATATACAAACTTTTATTTTATAATAATATTAATTAAAATAAAATATAAATTTAATATAATAAATAAAAATAAAATAATAAAAACTATATTTTATATCTTAATATTTAGTTAAATAATTTACATTTGGCAAGTTTGAAAAAATATATAAACCTATATAATAATATTATATCAACCTATATCTCATAATTTATATTAAATTCTATATATTTAATAGTATTAAAATTGAGATTTATGATAATCATAAAAATACTATTAATTTTTAGTCAACTTAATAAAGATGGTAGTGGGTTGTTGTTTTTTTTCAGATTTATGATCCTATTTGATCCTAATAACATGAATTAAGATAGTAAAAAAATAGATTTGGGTATTAAAATTAAATTTATGATAGATTTAGTTTTATAGTTTTAGATACCTGTTATCTAAACCTATATATAAAATAAGATTTGATATATAATATATGTAATCATAAAAAATTAAAATGTTTTGAACTTAATTATTATATATGTATAATTTATATAAATTATGTATTATGTATAGATTTTATTTGAATTTTTATTAAAAAATTTTATTATTATATTTATATTTTAAGAAAAATAATTGAATGAATTTTTATATGAATATTGGATAATATATAAATATTATTAATCTGATATGAATATAAATATATATTTAAATAAATTTATATTTAAATATTTTATATAAAAATAAATATAAAAATAGATATTATATTTTTTAGGGGCACCTTGCCCGTTGGCCGTTGCCATCTCACCTACCCACTGTATTGCCTGTTCTATACCACAAAAGTCCTGGAACAAAAGTCCTGGCCGCATTCCTTTTCTGAGAAACTTCCGATTTCATCCTTATCTTCTTCCTCTCCTCCAATCCACCCATAATCTCAATAATTAAACCGAGTCATTGTCATAACTCGGTCTTTAAATACCTCCTTAACCTCTCCCAAATCGCCTCACACTTCGCAAACTCACACCCACATCCATTCTTCAGAGTAAAGTTTTCCTACCTCATTTCTTTCTCTAATTACTAGTTTTCTTTTTTAATTTCATGCAAATCTACAATTAACTTTTGTATATTTGTATTTCTGTTGTCTTTGGTGTTTATCCTTCAGTTTAAAAATGACAGAAATTGGGGACGACTATCCATTCTACAGCTGCCGAAATTGCCTTAATCCTCTGGCCTTTCATCAGGATCTCATTTCAAAAAAATTTATGGTAAATCCTTTAACAATTTTTACAATTTTTTTTTTTGAATTAATGACGGTTAGTTAAGAAATTTACAAAAGGGTTTATGTTGTTGTAAAAGAATAATGATATAAGATCCATATATTTGAGATTGAAGTATTGCGATGTTCTATCTAAATAGTGATGAATGTGTTGTAGGATCATTAAGAATTGAATATTTGTCAATAGTGATGAATGTATCATTTACACAAATTGTAATTAACTAATTAAGTTTTGTTTTGTTGAATAGAGCAAAACTGGGCAAGCCTATATGTTTGCTCATGCGATGAATGTAGTTTTGGGTAGAAAAGAAGAGAAGCAACTGATTACAGGAGTTTACACCATTGCCACTATTTATTGCAGCAATTGTGGGGAGGAATTGGGATGGAAATATTTAAGAGCCCATGGAGCCAGAAGCAAATGGAAGGAAGGAAATTTCATCCTTGAGAAATTGAAGATGATGAAGGAATACAAATAGGACATAATCCTTATTAGTATGATAATTACTCATTAAAACGTTATGAGAACTGTTAGATATCCTAAATTTGTATTCTAAACTTTTATTTTAAACGTCTGTGACATGCATCAATTGACTGTGATGAAATTGTAGGAGAAATATTTTCAGAACTTATGAACATATATCACTCATTTAACAACTAATATTTTGTTTAGGATGAAAAAATAAGAAACACAAATTAGATATGTATAATATTAGGTTAATGCTATTAAGAAAATATTATTTTAAAGAATATTTGTGTGTTTGAAAAAAGTGTTAGATGATTTTGTTTTAGTTTAATATTAAAGTATTATAATTTCGTTTTAATATTAAGATATTATAGTTTTGAAGTTATAAATTGTTGATGCAAAGTTCACAAGGTCTCGAACTTTGTACATGATCGGATAAATCTTTCGTTGATGTACTAAGTTTACCTGAAATTAGAAAACAACGATATTTAAATTAGGGTTTCTCTTTAATTTGTTTTAGAGAGAAGTTAGAAGAAGATGGTGGTCACCTTCCTTCTTTTTTTTTGTGTGTTATAAAAAGAGACTTACGTTTCGCATTTATTGGGATCCCATATATGTAGATAGTCATATTTTATTATAAGAACACCTGTCAGTTGATCATTGTTCCTCTCTTTAAATCGAGAGATATGCCGTTAGAATTATAGCCTATCATTGTTATCGTCCATATTTATTCTATAATCATGATATATATTTATTACGTTATCGTCCATATTTATTCTATAATCATGATATATATTTATTAGCTTTGGGTATCCTGCTACTTAAGGTTTTCAGACGGGTCGAATCACTCATAGTGGTTAACCTTAGGGCTTCCTTGCTGAAGTTCTCTGTAATCCTTGCCTTGGAAAGTCGACAGTGGTATCCAACCTCCCGACACTGTTGAAAGCCTCGTTGTCTCACATTATTTAAGAATTTGTTATATTTCAAAAATATAATAAGGTCGAGTTCTCGGGATGGGAACCAGAAATAGTGGAACCTCATAACCTTAACCTTGTATGATCATGTGACTTTAGGATCTCATGTGACAGCTTCTAGGAATGAAAACGGAGTTTCGTGTAAATTCCCAATTCGACGAATTCTCCTAGCTCGTGAGCATGCTCCTACTGGGTCCCAGGTCGCCATTAAAAAATTGAGCCTTCAGTTGGGCATTTGAGCTGATAAAACCCAGAATTATCCTAATAGTGAGCCCTTAATTTTTATTTAAAAGTGATGCTTTAAATAAAAACTAAGGTAGAGGTGTCGAACTACTCATATGACTTTGCACTATTCCTTTTGTCGTCCCTAGTTAAGGTCATAAATGTCGAATCATCCTCTCAACTATAACATCGTATGAATATTGGAATTCTCTAGTGTGGTCTCGGGTTGTTTTAAAGTATCATTGAATTTGGTCGTCTTTTTCAAATCATTGGCATACATGTTTGTACCCCATTAGTTTATAGCTTAGAACATTGATTTTTCCTAGGCCTCGTTAAATTAACCAGTTCATTATTAACGTAGATCCATTATTTAATTTTAATGGCCAATTTTGGAGGTTTCGAGGCCTCCCTGCACTGACATGGCTCAACCTTGTTCGTTGGATACATGTGACTAGGGTTAACCTAGGGTTTTCCATGGATCTCTATAAATACCTTTCTTTTCTTTCTTTTTCCCTCTTTCATTTCCCCTTTACCGGCAAAAGTTTCTCCCTTCTGCAACTCGAAGCTATTAACAATTTCAAGAAGGTTTATGTGAAGCACTCCAATTTTCAATTCTCTTCCAGCCCAGAGACTTTTCAGTAGATTTCGATGAGTATTCATCCCTTTACTTTTCTTTTTCTTTTTTATATGGAGTTTTCAGCTTTTAGTTGTTCTTTAAAAATGTAATACTATTCGTATTCCCTTACACGTATATAGACGGACCTTAAGAGTATTTATTTGGGATGCAAAATTTATTCTACTCATATATTTAGGATATTTACACGAAGATGGAAACATAGGAAATCCATAAAGATGAGAATTTCACTAAAACAAGCTGGTCATAGGCTTAACTTTAAATTTTCTGGAAACTGTAGAGACGAGAACCAATTTGGTGGACATGGCAGAAATCAGGAATAGTCTTGCAAAGATTGTAGAGATTAGGGATAATTTTTTAGGTACAGAGCTAATTTTTACAAACCTTAATGTAGGAGATGTGGATCAAAAATTTCAGTAGACATACCTTGAGTTATTAATGAACCCGAGTAGCCAAATTACCCCACTTCTTTGTTGTATGGGCAGAAATGTCACCTGTTTCTAGCTCAAGTAACCCCAAGGCTACTTCCGGGAGAAATAACTCAAGAAAGGAGTTGGCATTAGTCGCGATCCTGTCTTCACTATCGAAGAGGCTAACTCTATTTAAACATGATTGGTTTGTCTCTACAATTATGAGATCAGACCTTGAGGCGTATTCTAGCTGCTTTCATGTCCCTGACAACACGTATTTTTGAGCTTCCGAGGGAAACGAATTGTTAAACTGTCCACACGAGGGAGAGATTACGTTTAACGAAGAGTTGATTTACCTTTGGATACTTTGAGAATGCATCCATGAAGCTTATTAATTCATGTCCCACAATGACATCTACTAATTGATCTATCCTCAGGAGAGGGAAGCTATCCTTGAAACACGTTTTGTTTAAGTTAGTGAAATATATACATATTCTCTACTCCTGTTAGCTTTCTTTACCATGATAACATTGGTGATCCATTTAGGTAGTGTATTTCCCGAATAACGCTTACCTTGAGGAGCTTTTTGACTTTTATCCAAGGTTGAACATCTTTCTTTTTTGGGTCACAGGTTTGAACTTTAGGTCAATCGTAAGATGGTACAAGATCATTCGGGTGTTTATTTTTGACATTTCTTTGGGATTTCATACGAACACATTTGCATTTCTTTTTTAGACTTCTATTAAACTTTTCTTCTAGTCAGTCTCAGTTGAAATCTGATCCTCACAACTCTCTTCAGGCTCCCGATGTTTAGAATCACAGGTACCATTTTTTTGGCAGGTCCTAGGGCTTCTAACTTCCTCGGGACCCCTAATTACCTCTCTAAGGTTTCTAACACATGGGATTGTTGTAGTTGCTCACGTTAATCTTCTAAAACCTCCTCTCATGGGCGTTTGAAAATACAGTAAGAGTTCTTTATTGATGTAGCGAAGCATAACCTGACTTCTCTTTGGTTCCTCTTATTATCCCAATACCTTCTCCTACTCGGAACTTAAGTTTTAGGTAATGAATACTTTCCATTGGTTTAGTTGTTCTAAGAAAAGGTCCCCTCAAGATCATAGAGTATGATATTTTCAGATCTACAACTTGCAACTCTACCATTATTGTTTTTTGATACGATTCATCCTCTATAGTAACGGACAACTGCACAATGCCCAAAGGATAGACGTAAAAATCCTCAAAAAAATGATATATATGGAACTCCTTATGTCGATTAGGATTCTGGTAACTTAGGCCGTCCCTACCACTAATGACACTATCAAAGCGTTATCGTGAGGATAGTGAATTCTAACCTCATCCTCATCGATGAATAAAATGTGGACTATTGTTACCCTTGACTTCTTCTTAGCCCTCACATTCATCACATAAGGCTCAACAACGGAATGAAATAAAGAATACTTCCAATAATTCTTTTGCACCTTGTTAGAATTTTCTACTAATGTCAGGTCCCTCGAGATCACCATGATATTGCGATCGTTCTTTTCTTGCTCAATATTCACCTCGGGGTTATGATTGTCCTTCGCGATGTTTACCACAAATTCCATCAAATAATTATTTTGTCCATGTACTTCTATCTACTCTTGTAAATTAAGGCATTCATTGGTCTTATGCTTGATATATTGATGAAAATCACAAAACTTATCCTTTGAATTCCATGTTGGTTTATTTTTTAAGGGTTGTGGTTCAAGTAACAGAGTTCCTCGCCTTTTAACCTTCTCTATAATCTGCTAGATAGAGGTATTTAAGAGAGTAAATCTGGGATGTTCCTATAAGTGAAATCTGGGATGTTCCTATAAGTGGGCAACCTTTTTCCTATCATCTTTTTACGAGGATATTCTCTCTTATGTGTGCCCCTCATTCTTGCATTTTCTTTTTAAATTTAGGCACCCTATCTTTCATTATACTTAAAATGAGAAATTTTCTCCCATCATTTTTCCCTCTTTAATTGTCGAACTTATTAAGACGAGCACTTTCCCAAAAAAGGATCTCTAACGCTCTCTTTTCCTTTAGTTTTAAGGACAATTGGTCTTTAATCTCTATTTCGTTTGATAACTTTCTTTGAGCTACTTCATAAGTAGTGACAGAGTACTTGCGCACTATATACCATGCCCTATTTACTCTTAACTCCTGCTTAAGGCCTTCTAAGGCCAACGGATGGTAGAATGCTCCTGCTTCTGTTACATCTTCATGATATCTTCTAATGAAACTTTTTAAGTTTTCATTGGCACCCTGTCTTAATAATAACAAGGAGTTTGGGTCTTAACATTGAGAATCATCCCTCTAAGCTCTCTGGGGAAGGTGTCAAAAAGTTGTCCAAAGCTCTAGATGTTCTATGGTGCCAGACTGGTAAACCATCTTCTAGCTTATCCTTTGAGCGAAAACAAATGGCACATTTGATTTTCACTTAATCCTTGAATCAACATCATCTTCTTAAAAAAGGTTTATACGTAATGAAGGATCCGACTTTCTTATAAAAGGGGTGATCTGAAACATCTTGAATCTCTAAGAGAAAGCCAAATCGAGAATCCTCCTTGAGAATCGAGGTCTTGGATTAGAATCTGCAAGCGGAACGGGTTCTGCACCTCATTGCACACACTTCTTCTTATCAATCTCCTCCACTAATTTCTTTACTAGAAACTCCAAATCCTTTTCGCCAGTGACAACACCTCGGGTTTTCTTCCTTTGTAACACCTGGCATTTCATTGTTTTCCGATCTCTCCTTCGTTTCTGCTCAATGACTCTTCTCATATCCTTGGGGTGCAAACTATCCTCAAACTTTTGCCTATGGTTTATCTTGGGGTTAGGAGTGGAGCAGATGGATTCAGGTTGACAACTTTCAAGAATCCTGATGAGGGCATTCTATTTCTCCTTTCCATCTTTCTTTCAGGGGACAATTCAGTAACTTTTGCTTTTCTTTTTTTTGCAGTTGTATACTTTCTCCTGGGCAACTTCATGTGTTTGGTCGCCTCACCTTTCGTTTCTTCTTCTATTTGGGGTGTTACTTTTTATTGCCTCTAGAGATGTAGCGATTTTAAGACCAAACAGGCCCACTAATAGCATCTTCTTCATCTTCAAAATCTCTCTGATCAATGTTTGGATTTGTTGATCGTTCTTTACACATCGCTTTCACTTTCTTTTAATTGTTGCACTCGATGAGCTTTCTCTTCATTTCACCCTCTTGTGAGTAGACAGGTGTAAGGGGACTTGGAACTTAAATGGACTTCTGTATTTTTTGGCATCCTATAGTGCCTATCATGGTCATTAATCGCTGTTGTTGCCTCCAGTGATTGGTCCTCCGAGCATTTTCGTTGCATTCCATTCCCTCTAGTTATATAAGTTCTAATTGTTGCCATTTTATCCATGAAGACCCTAGCTTGATCGCTGACTTTTTATTTGATCCCCACAGATAGTGCTAAAATATTGATGTAAAGGATTCGTAAGGCCTCAAATTTCGTGCACCATCGGATGAATCTTTCGTTGATGTACCAAATTTACCTGGAATCAAAAAATAGTATTCAGATAAGAAAAAGTCTTCTTTTTTTTTTTATGAAAATCCTTCAATGTTTAAGGTATGATTTTTCTTTTAGTTATTTTAGAGAAAAGTTAAAGAAAGACTTACCTTCTTTTTCTTTTCTTTTCTTTTCTTTTTTTGTGTTATAAAAGGAGACTTACCTTTCCCTTTCATTGGGATCCCATATATATATAATCGTATTTTATTATAATAGGACACCTATCAATTAATCATTGTTCCTCTTCCTAAATCAAAGAATATGTTCCTGGAATTATAACATGTCATCGTTATTATTCGCATTTACTCTATAATCATAGTCTACATGTATTAGCTTGGGGTATCTCACATGAGATTGTTAGACGAATCGAATCACTTACAGTGGTTAACCTTGAGACTTTCTTGTTGAAGTCCTCTATAATCCAAAGTCGATTGTGGTACTCCAACCTCCTGAGACCAGCGAAAGTCTTGTTGCCTTACATTATTTAAGAATCCATTACATTCTAAAAATATAAGAAGGTCAAGTTCTTAAGACAAAAAATAGAAATGATGGAACCTCGTGATCCTATGTAATACTGTGATCCTAAGATCTTAAGTGATAGCTTCTAGGAATGAAGACGAAACTTCAGATAAATTCTCGACTTAACGGATTCTCCTGGTCCATAAACACGCTTTTGATGGGTTTTGGACCGTCATTAAGAAATTGGGTCTTCGATTAAGTCTTTGGACTATTAGAATTCGAAATTATCCCTAACATAAACATATCACTAATATTAAATATTAATATTGATTGAAAAAATTAGAAGGTTTTTCTATAATTTTATGTTATTAAATTTTTTTAATTTTACTTAGAAAGCACGGCAAAAAAATCAAAGTTTTCATTTAACCCATTAAAATGATGAGAATTTATATAAAGAATTTGTAAAGAACTTGTGAATTATTGGATCTTTAATATTTAAAGATTCTTGTAGAGTAAATTTGAATAATTAAAATAAAATTTAAAATTGAGAGTGTTAATAAATCAACAAAGCATATCAAGCAAGTAAAAAAAAATTTATTTTTATCATAAAATCACAATTCAATATTCTCCGTGATTTTTTTTTAAGTACAAAGAATATATGTAACTTGTTGCCAACCACCCCTTAGTTTGGTGGGCGGTATCATACAAAGATAATATTATGAATTATACTTTTTCAAAGATAATATTATAAAGTACATATTTTTTCAAAACTAATATTATGAGATAAAAATTGTTCAATTTAAATATGATTATAACATCAACAAATTAAAAAATAAACAATATATATTATATTTATTTTTTAAAAAGTCAACATCTGTAAGTTATATTTTAAGACACGAGTAATATTAAAAGTATTAAATAAGTATATGAAATGTAGATGTCATTATCATCAATCATACATAAATTTTATAGTTTTCAAATAATTAATTAATTATATTGTTTAAGATATAAATTAAAAAATTTTCTTTTTATTAAAATTGTTATATTAAATAAATTATATTTTTAATATATTTTAAATTTTATTATTAATAAGTGGCGTTCTTGTGCTAACAAAATTTTAAATTAAAATAGAAGTTGGAATCTTAATATTACCATGAATAATTCATAAGAAATAACGATCAGCGTTTTGATGAGGCGGCGCAACAACTCTATTTTGACTCTGAAAACACTGCAGAAAATTCTCTCACTTCTCTCTCGGTCGAGTTATTAACCGTAAAACTAACGTAACATAACAAAACTCTATTATTAGTATTAGTATCTAATTAACCAATTAATTAACAAAGTAATTAATCTCAAAACCCTTCCATTTCTCCATAAATGTTCTAGTTTTTCTTTCTCCAATAAAAGAATATATGTAGACTTTCTTGAATTTCCCAAATTTTATAATTTTTTTATAAAATTTTTACAGCTCAGATCGTCATCCATTTCCACATTATAATTATTAATTGCTAATCATGTCTCTATCAAACCCATTTGTTGACTCGTTCTCCTAATCCAATTCTGTTTCTGTTTCTTTTCTCTACCCTTGTCATTCCAGATTTTTGCTTTTTCGTCACTGAATTTGTTGTGGTGGGTAAAGAGTTTTTGTTTCTTTTTATGGTGTATTTGCTTTCTTGTTCTCGTTTTCTTAATACCCATTTTGATTTTTGTCTCTGTGTGTGTTTTCAGTTTACAGAGTGAAGTTTTCAGCTTGAAATCTGCTAATTAATGGCGGCTGAATTGTTGGGTCCAAGATTGTACAGCTGTTGTAATTGTCGAAATCATGTTGCACTTCACGATGATATCATTTCCAAAGATTTCCAGGTTGATCACTTAAACCTCTATCTTATATCAAATTCCGATTGATGATTTTGTCAAACCAAGCTAGAAATCTAGAAATCCTTGTTAGGTTATGGAAAATTTAGAGCTTTATACATATATGATTGGGAAAAGTCATAACTTTTATATATATTGTTGGAAAATTTAGAGCTGCAGTTATTTGCAGATATCTTGTGAAGAATTGAATTGGATAAGTTTGAATATTCGTTTTGCAAGCATGATTGGAGGGAGTGATGTCGATGTTGTTATATGGAATTTTCCGGGTATTTTAACTTGAGTTTTAACTGTAATTCGGGTTCTGAGTGAATGTTTTGCAAGCATGTTTGAATGAAATGATGTACATATTTGCCAAGCATGATTCCATGAAATGATGTAGATGTTGTATGGAATTTCTTGGTTCATTTTTAACATGAGTTTTGACTGTGATTGGGGTTATGGGCAGATATTTTAGTCCAACAATTTTTGCATAATTTTGTTTAGGGAAGAAATGGTAGAGCGTTTCTGTTCTCCCACGCCATGAATGTTGTTGTAGGGCCAAAAGAAGACAGACATCTCTTGACTGGTCTCCACACTGTCGCTGATATCCATTGTTCAGATTGTCGTGAAGTTTTGGGTTGGAAGTATGAACGAGCTTTTGAGGCATCACAGAAATACAAGGAAGGAAAATTCATATTTGAGAAATCAAGGATTGTAAAGGATAATTGGTAGCTAGCTCTTCATCTATCTTTATGGTCCTTAATTGTGCATTCCTGTGTGCTGATGATGCTTCACGATGCTCATGTTGTAGAGAAATTTGTCACCATTTATCAATGGTAATCACTCATTCTTGTCACAAACTATGTTCCAATGATTGTTAGTGAATTGGCAATTCATCTGTTAATGAAATTGTGTATAATCTCAGAATCTTCCTATGTTTGTGGTTGAAATGGTTGCTGTAATCTTTCATGATCCAAACATGTCTTTGGTTGTTATGATCTAATTGTGTTTTCAAGTTCAGGGTTAAACTATACAAAATGATATAAATCTCCTTTGTTCTGCTATGAAATCCGTCACCCACAAGAAAAACATGAATCTCCGCTCTGTCTTCAATCCAGCTGCAGCCGTGACATTTATGCATTCCCCTATTCCTCATTTTCTGTGTTGTCCTTGCTAGATCAGACTGTTTTCCAGAATAAGCATATAAAATTGCCACCAGAGCATAGTTTACGGTATTATCTGGTCCCATCTCTATGAGATTCTCCGCTGCAATTTGCCAAAGTTCAACGTCACCATGAACAACAAAACCTCCAAGTAATGCACCCCACATCACTGGATCAGGTGCCATGCGAGTTTTCTTAACAAGCTCATAAGCTTCACTGAGCTGCCCTGCTCGACTCAATAGATCAACCATACATGTGTAGTGTTTTAACAAGGGTTTCACGTCATAATATGCCATCAGATTAAAGAATTCATGACCTGTCTCGATGGAACCAGCATGAACACAGGAAGAAAGAGCAGAAAGGAAACTGCCAACCAGGATTTTTCAAAAATGAGCAATCCCGTCCTCTCCTTGTCCATGCACGGCATATGCTGTAAGCATAGCGTCTGGGATCTGGGTTGCATATCCTCTGATAAGCCACCTGATTTACACTACCGCATTTTGCATACATGTCCACGATGGCTGCTCCTATGACTATCGGAGTTTTCTTCACATCTGATCGAATATGCATGAACCTGCTTCCCCTTTCCATTGTGGGCAAACTTGAGCAAGCAGATAGAATTATTCCGATGGCGTAAATATCAGGTGTTGGATTTAGAATTTGCAATTCAGAGAACTGCATAGTGTTGCCATGGTGACTGTTTTCCGCATGTCCTGCAAGGATACCATTCCAAGTATAAACATTTGGCTCAAAACCATCTACTTTCATCTGTTGAAGAAGATTCTCAGTGTTTTCAAGTTGATTGCAACGAGCATAACCACATATCAAACAATTCCATCTTGATGTATCTCTTTCAGTTACGTCATCAAAAGCCATTTGAGCAGCGACCAAATCTTGACACCTACAATACAGTTCTACCAAAGCTCTGCCAACGAAGGTATCAGCTTGCAGACCTACAACAACGGCATGTGTCTGTACCTTCTTTCCTTTTCTCAAAGAATCCATATCAGCACAAGCAGCTAGAACACTCCCGAAAGAAAAAGAAGTGAGTTCAATATTGTCTTTCATCAGCAGAGACCTCTAAACATGCTAAAAGCTTCATCGTATAGGAAGTTGTCTGCATATCCAGATATCATAGAATTCCACAAAATTGTATCTTTCTTTGCACCCAGTTGGTCCATCTGATCAAATAGTTCCTTGGCTTCAGAAACCTTACCATTCTTGCAGTACCCTGCAATCATTGTATCACATTTCATTGAAAACTTAGAAAACAACTTGAATGCACTTCCCATATCAGCACACCTTCTATACACGTCCACTAATCCATGTCTTATGATATAGCCATGAAACTCTTTTCGAAGACTTAGCTTTCCCAATCTAGCACAAGCTGGAAGAACGCTTGTTAGAGTCTGAGCGTTTGGTTCAATCCCTTCTGCTAGCATTCTGAAAAATATCCCAACGGCTTCCTCATCATAACCATTTTGCGTAAAACCTCCAATAACTGCACTCCAAGAAAGAAGATTTGGAATTTTATCACCCAAAGAATACATTCTTTCAAGAAATTTCATCACTTCAAAAACCATTGCATTCGCAGCTCAAGCTGTGACAAGAGAACTCCATGAAACATGATCCCTTTCAGGTTTCATTTTGAAAATTTTCTTAGCGTCCTCTAAGCTTCCACACTTACCATACATATCTATCAAAGCATTACCCACATAATTATTCGAAACAAACTGATATTTCACTGCAATCCCATGAAGCTGCCTTCCCAATTCTACCATTGCAATACCACTACAAATCTTCAAGACTACCGGAAACAAAAAAAATTCCAACCAAATATCTTACAACAATAATTCTTGAAAGCATGAAAACGCTTCACTAAACAAACCCATATCCGCATACAAGCTAAGAATGGCCGTATAAGAATACAAGTTTCTAACAATCATGTTAGGAAACTTCAAATTTGCATTCTCTGAACAAAAACACCACCCATACATTTGGAACAATTTAGTTTCCACAAACTCATGCCTACGAAACCCAGTTTCGATTGAGTGAGCATGTACTTGTTTTCCAAGATTTGAGCATCTACAGGATTCAAGAATGGAAGCATAATTGCTTGAATTTACAGGTTTATCAAGTAAGGATATGGTTAATTTGTGAAGAAATGTTCATGGTTTGCTGAATTGGATTCAAGCTTTTAATGGAAATTTCGGTGCGCTTGTGAGGAGTATTAGAGTCATGGCAGTGAAGTGGGGGCGTTGGCAGTGGCGGTGGTGGTGATGGATAAATTATTGGCGCCATTATTTGAGTTCAAGCGGCCGTTTTTACATCCTATTTGTACAACAGGGACAAATCAAATTTCGTATGTCACATCACACAACAATTTTAGTAATTTTGGTAAAATCATTGTTTAAAAAAAAACTAAAATAAAAAATCAATTTTATTTTCTTCATATTATAGTTTAAAATAATTTAATGAATAGTAAAAATATTTTTGATATCTACTTTGCTATGAGAAATTCTCATCTTAATATTATAAATTCAAATTATTGTAGGTTGGTAGGAGTTAATTTATTCAGATGTTTCCAATAAACTCCTCTATTTTTCCAAACAAACATTTGAGGTAAATTTCAATTGGGTTTGATATGTGCATGTCAAAATGCATTTGAAGAACAAAATCAATTGTGATTTCATGCATACAATGAAAGCATTTGTCTCGTTTAATAGGTATATGAATCTCTTCTCCAATAAGTCTAAGTTCATGATTGTGCCAACAATAAATTCAAGATGAACCAAATTGATGCATAATTAGTTCCATTGACAATGAAATTTAGTTAGCTTAACGTAATTGTATACCTACCTATGATAAATTTCAACAAATCTATATTTATTTATTTAGCTAGCTAGACAATCTTTATGATCAATAGTTTTCTCTTTGGTTACTTTTGGTCCAAAAGCAAAAAAGTGCCATTTCACACATGTAAGCGTCTATTGATTTTTTGATTGATTCAATTGTTTGATTGTCTAAAATCACAAGTTTAGTTTAATTGATTAATTATTTTTTTTAATTATTGTATTTATACTTAATTTTAAAAGCAAGCGAAATCGTTAAATCGATTAACAAACACCCACAACAAAGGAAACAAAAATAAAAATTTTGGAAATTTTTGCTTAATCTCATTCACAAATTTAGAAGAGAAGTAAAGAAAAAGAAAAATGAGGCTATGCAAAACAAATAGAGTTGAAAGCTAAGTTTGGCTGCAAAGAAAATGACCTCCATTATAGAATGGTTCTCCTTTATTCACGGCTTTATTAAGTAGTGGTTTACAACTTGGACGAACTAAAATTAAAAATAATAATACCATATATTATATATACAAATATATACAAGTCTAGGGTTTATATGTTACCTAAATGTACTATAAAATCACACTATATATATATATATATATATATATATTAAATAATACTAATTAAATCAATTGTTCATATTTTGAAGCATTATCATGGATTTGTCAAGAAGAAAATTTCAATACAGTCTTCGTATTATTATTATTATGAGAACATTTTTATTATGTTATATATTTTTTTCATTGCAACGATCGGTGATTAAGATTCTGGAAATTGAAGGATCTTATAATTATAATGATAGTATCGTGTAAGACTTTGTTTCTAATTATCGTTAATATTGTTATCAATATTTCTTATCCCATTTACCAAGAGGAATGTTTGTAGGTCCCATAAATGGCCGAAGAAGGAAATTGCCAGTCAAGCCTAGAGATTCTTTTGAGCAACGATGGTATGAACGTGGACAAAGGGAAACAAGATGTTTCATTAAAATAGGAAGCAAGGGAATGAAGAGTAAAGAACACTGAATTGCTTCAAAAAGAAACCAGTTGGATTTTGGGTGGACGATGATGATACACTCGGGTTGAGTACCTCTCTCCTCTCTTTCCTTTTTTTTTTTTTAATATTGAAATCATATGTAAATATGAGTTTTAATTATCATCAAAATTTTCATACACCCGTTTTAAGTGTTTTAAGTGAAATATACTAATTAGTCAAAAATAGCTCAATTACTTGATAAATTATATGATCGAGTTAACGTTAACTGATTAATGCATCTTATTTAAGATAGGTATATATAAATCTTTTTTTTTAATAATTATTTTAAATAGTTATGTACATAGAAAGACAATGAAGAGACAATTACACTAAATAACTAAAAAAAATTATTACTATATTGTTGGATATATGGGTACAATATTAATATTAAAAATATAAATTTTTATATAAATTAATATGATAATATTTATATTATTACCTTATATTTTATATTTTTTATAAGATTAAATAAAAATTAACAAAAAATAAATTACATGGAACATACGACACTTAATAATAATATAATTTTACAGTGTTAATATGTATACAAAAAATACTTTGTATTCTACTATTATTGGTATGGATTTTTTTTCTCAAAACCAACAATTTTTTTTTTAAATGCAAATTTGGGTTTTAATTATTTTATATATGATGGATGTCGAAGGAAATACTCATGGTTTATGCTTCATATGTAAAGTAGATTTCTGTTTAAAGTGGGACAGACCATGCGAATGTATGGTTCAAGGGTTCATATTCATACCTAAAATTTCATGTTCAGATCCTAATTAAATTACATATTGTTCTTCATAATTTGATGATCATATTCTACTTGCTTCAATTTCATATAGAAAAAATTGATTTAATGTAAAGAAGAATCTCAAGACCCCAGTGATAAGACCTGACATTATTCTGACCTGTTTGGCAAGCCAAAAACGAAAAAGAGAAAAAAAGAAGAAGAAGCAAGAAAAAGTTGCCGTAAAGGATAATTGACAACCATCATAGTTCCAACTCACATTACATTGATCTAAAAACAAAATAGACAATCCCACTATCATATATATATATATATATATATATATATATATATATATAATTGAAAAAGCACAAAATCCCATGATTAAATTAAAAAGAAACAAGCCATTTTAGTTCATCAGCCAGCAAACTGCTTAAATAAACTTTACTTTTGACTCACTAATTTTGTAGGAAAATTAATGAATCATGTTGAAGTACTGCAATAAGGTCAAGAAGAACTAGCCTAGCAAGCTAGTTTATAGGTAATTGCTTTTCCAGATGATGAAACAATAAGAAGATGATAAGAACTAGCTACCTTATACACTTGTTAGTCTAATTTGCATTAAACTCCTCTTCTTCATGGTAATTTACTGCTGATAATATCCACTCAAAAGCCTAGTCCAATATCCTGTAGATTCTCCTTGCCCTCGATTATTCTGCTCAAAATAATCAGTAGTAGTAGTAGCAGAAGCGTTTGAAACCAGTGGCTTCATTTCTTCAACAGGAAATAAAATTCTTGCATCATTATTGTTACTACTACTTGCTTGAAGATGATTATCATTTCCATACTCCTTTTGATCAAATCCATCTAAAGAAGAATTCAGAGTTGGTTTGGTCTCTTGTCGACGAAAACCAGAAGAAGCTGCTTCCGGCATATCCATGAATGAATTAAATGATCCCTTTGAAGAAGTAGTATTTTGATGATGGATTTGGGTTTTGTTTTCAGAATCAAATGGATTTTCAATAAACCTGGAAATGCTGTTATAATTCTGCTGATGATCAGCTGGAGGGTAAGCTAGGTTTAGATCTTGGCCTCCATGGATAATATGACTCCTAGGGTTTTGAGGAAAAATTGTTGGTGTATTCAGATCCGCGAGATTCATTGAAAAAGCTGGTGGGGATGGAGATTTTGATGCAGAAGAAGATGAAGACTTCTTCTTCTTTCTTGATCCTCCTCCAACAGGAACATTTCTCAAAGCTCCACCTGCAGTCCAATATCTTCTACAGGTTTTACAGTAATATCTTGGCTGAGAAAAACTGTAGTTGTTGTAATAACAAAACTTTGTATTTCCTGAATTACATCTTGGACAGTTCAAAGCTCGATCTCTATGGGGTTTTGGTCTTCTTTCTAACATGGGATTTGAATTCTCCACTGGTATAATGAATCCATTTCCCTGATAATATCCAAAAAATAAAAAGAAAAAAGAAATGTAAGTTTCATGATCAAACAAAAGCTAAAGTGAAAAAAGGAGACAAACAAGACAAAGAACAATAAAGAGAAAACAATCTACTTTACATTTTTGAGGATTACAAAAGCAATAAAAACAAATTGTAATAGCCGCTGCTGCTTTTTCTTTATGATAACAAATATTTTTAAAAAAAGTGTGTAAAAGAAAAGAAAAAAAAAATTGTACTTTGAAGAACACAGGATAGATCTTAAGATGAACATCATCATCTCATATTTTCGACAAGAAAATTTACAGAACTAAAATCTAAAAAGAAAATTTTAATCGGTGTAGAAAATCAACTCAGAAAAAATAGGTAGAAATTAAAAAAAAAAATGATGTTTATTATTATTATTGTTAGTATTATTATTATCATTACCTGTGTCCAGTTATAAGCAGTATCCATGGAGGAAAAATAAAGGGAAATGGGTAGTCTTGAAAGATAGAAAAATGACCTTTTTTCTAAAGCAAAAGCAGAAGCAGAAAGATAGCCTGAAAGCACTTTTGAGATGGAAAGTATGTACGTATGATGTGTTAAGGGGGAATGGTGATTTCTTCATCACTATGATGATGGAGGGTAGTTTTGTCTTTTTAACATTCTCTTTTGCATTATCATCATACTGTTGTCTGCTTCCCTATTTTAGAAAATAATTAATCCATCATGTAAATAAAATAATTTATTATTTATTTTTTCATGGTCATGAAGTCTTATTCTTTCCGAGCGTCCTTTTTTTCTGTGCAGTGTGGATTATTACAGTTGCTCCTGGCTCTGACAGATAACGAGGAAGTGACGATAATTCATTTTCTTTCCAAATCGCTTTTACAATTTTTCTTTTTTGAATATATTCAATTTTTTATATTAAAAAAATAGTTTAAAATGCACAATAAATTTTTTTGAAAATTATAAAAAAAATTGTAAGATACATCCAATAATCCCATAGTAAATGTCAAATGGATGGTTTTTAAATTTAAAATTGATATCAAATAATTAAATAAGATGTTTAATTTACACACAAATAAAATAAAATAATATCATAAATTAGTGACAATGAGATTGATAGTGACAATTAAGATTGTTTCACAGATCGAATAGGATAAATTAGACTAAGTATATATAATTTGTTGTTTTATAGATTGATATTTTTTAATTTTTACGATCTATATATGATAAAATTCTATTCATGAAAAAAATTCTAAATTCTTATTTGATTTATTATAAATAAAAAATAAAAAAAAGACATACAACTTTTCAATAATTGATCTATTGAACTAATTAATTTTAATAATATTAAAATTATAATTTATTAATGCAATAACTCTTATGACTAAATTTTTTCTCTAGCTATCACAATGGAAGGTTACAGGAGTCATTTTACTAATAAATTAAAATTTTAATGAGTATTTATTAAACTAATAGGACTAATTAATCACGTTGGGGACTTACATATTGTTTCTAAAAAATATAAAAAGAATTACAAAACTACAAAGAAGATGTTAGGTTTGATTATTCTTTATAAAAAATTAAATAGAATATGCAAAAGCAAAAAAAGAAGAATTATTAAAATATAATTAAATAAATTGAAATAAGACATGTTCATAATTAGAGATGATATTTTATGAAATCCGTTAAAATAATTTATAAATTAATATATAAAAATACCTTTAAACTGTTAAAATTCTCTTAAAATTTAATTTTTTCTCTATTAATTAATTATAAAAAGGTTATAATGAATTATTTTATTGCTAAAAAATTAGAATTTAAAATAAAAAATATAAGTAAATGTCAAAAGTAATATTTTTTATATATTTAAATTATATTGTCTTTACTAGTAATTTATATTAATAATATTTTTCTAATAATTTTTTTTATCAAAATACCAATATTTAGAGTAAAAAATTAAAGTCCAAATAAAAGGCCCTTTTTTAAACAAATATAAGACACGTAAATTCTTAAAGTTTAATTAAAAAATATTTTAATCTTATCAAATTAAAAAATATTTATTTTTTAGTATTCCACTAAAATTAAACCTACCATCCCGTAAATTTAAATTTTTAAAAATTTTCAATTTAATAATAACAACAAAAAATTAAATTAATTACATCAAAAAAATATAAATGATAAAATAAAATATAATTTTTAATTAATAAAATTAAAATATCTTTCTCCTCAATCTAAAGTATCAAAATGTACTTTTTCCTTTTTAAATTATAATTATATTTGAAAATTTTAAAAGTATAATAATAAAATAACAATAAAAAATTAAAAATATAATAAAAAATTTAATTTTACTAGCCCAAAAATTTAGTGAAGGCAATTTGCAAAATTTTATGCGATCAAATTTTTTTAATAGACATTCTTATTTAATTTTGTGTATGTAAAAGATTAAAAATATATTTTATAATTGTTCATTTTATTTTATTTTAAAAATAAAAAATATTATAATTAAAATATAAAATTGATTATAAATGGGATAATAACACCTGGGTCCCTAGCTTTTACATTTTCTCATATAAAGACATAAGTTATCTATTTGTATCAAATGGCCCAAAACTATTTTATCCCAAGTGGTATAACAGTTCTGTAGAACCACGGCATGAATAAAAACAGACACTAATTTCTCAAAAATGAGTCATTTAATTATTTTAATTTTTAAGTACTGAATATGGTATTGAGTTCATAATCTACAAGAAATCAATCTAATTGCTTCACTTCATACCTTGATGATCCAAATACGGAATAAATAAACAAAAGAATAAAATGGAACCAAACGAGTACCATTCAATGTCGTAAAATTCTTCCACCTCGGCGGAAGAAATATGTTCACGGTCATCTTCAAGTCATTCATTCAACTTGCAGACATCAATGAATTTTTGAACTGCATTGTGGTATTGAGTTCCCTGTCAGAATAACACAGATTACAAGCAAAACAGTCAAATATTTGAAGTGATTTTCAGACAAAATAGCCAGATATGAGAGAATGTAATTCTAATAATACATGCAAGTATACATTTACAGTAATATGGACCTGGCAAGATATCAACTCTGCAGGTGTATTCATTTGGGAAGGTTTTCCACAGAGATCAACTAAAATGCCCATTGAGAATGCTCCTCAATTCAGCTAGGGTTTTATGGCAAGCAGTAAGAGAGATAAGAAGAAAGTGATATACATGCTCGAGTAATCATAGGATACAACCATTTTACCATATAACAAGGCAAGTCTCTTTTGTTAGTTTTTTTAAATTTGATGAGAAAGGGACTTCAACCCAAGATATCTTATACCGCCCAAACAGATATTTGCAGTCAAAGCAACTAGCACCCGTGATTCAAAGGCCGACATCCCTCCTCTTTTACCTTCTCTCAATGTGTTCCAATAAACCCAAGTTTAAATTAGTCTACTAATAGGGAGATAAATGTACATATACCTCCTCTAATTCATGCATCAAATCTATTGGATGAGTGTCCATAAAAAATGAAACACAGGAAAACAATCAATCATCTTTAAACAAAAAAAGGGAATCTAAAAACACAAAAAACCAGCAAGTTAACAAGCTCTACCTCCCAATAAAGTTGGTTGCAGTCCATGCATTGCCAGAATTCTAAATTCTTGTCAAACAAGCAGTTAGGAATTCTCTGGAAACCCTTTGCAGCTTGGACAGCCTCTTCCGTTGTCAGTGGTTTTTGGATAAACCTTCCATTGCATTTGGTACACCTCGACATCAGCTGATCCTCGCTAATATTCAATTCAAAAATCTCTATTACCTGTGGGAAAAATTCAGTTTTAGCCCCTAGATCCATAATTTCCACTTTCAGGCATAATAATCAATCAAAGTTATGTTTTTGAAAGTTTTAATCAAACTAAAATCTTGGTAATGCAAAAGCTAGAGCATCACATTCATCGTTGCAAAATGTTCAAATCTATCCCTCACTGATAAGAATTAAAATATAATAGACATGTAGCTTGGAGAGGCACTATCGACGCAAAATTTTTCTTTTTCTAGAGCCAAGTCCTATGATTTTAATTGACAAGCTCGTGTTGATTTTGGATGGTCAGATTGATGGTGAGTAGATTTTCAAGGTTTTCTTAGTTGAATCAAATTGTGTCAGGAGGCAAAATTGGATGGTTTCAGATAACAAAGATTGGTAATGACAATTAAACAAGATTCAGAGCAATTCAATCACATCATTGTCAAAACAAAGCCAAAATTTTGACAGCAAGAGCCAAGATTCAATTAAATTGATCTATCTATTATTTTGAATAAAATTAACATTTGAATAAATTTGCATGCATACCTCACGTAGTTGTTCATTTTTCAGCAGGCTCTTCACTCTATATATTTGATTTCTGATCAAATACTGGTGTTTCAATAGCTTGGCATCGCGGGTCAAAAGTACTCTCTCTTCTTTGGATGCTTGATCTATTAACTCCCTGATTACGACAAGAAATTGGTAATGAATTACAATGAATTCTTTCACTTTGCTGAAACATATAGGCAAAATATACGAGTACAAACTATGCAACATACAATACAGTCTTTTTTAATACATATACAAACAGACAATACATATGCCACTTGCAATGATTGGGAGAAGGAAAACCTTGGTTCTGGCTTTCTTGAACCTGATATTGCAGCATCTATCCCCACACATCGCAAATGCTTTGCCAAGCCTTCAACCTGAGCAATGTTTTATTAGCACCACAACAATAAAAGCAAAATATGGCTAATTAAAAAGCCCAACTAAAATATGATAGAGATTGTACATGCTATTGTGAGTAGAAAATGTACACAAGATAACTTACTTACCATCACATCGCACAGAAATTTTGGACATCCATCACCTCCCAAGGATGAATCCCATGGTGGAGGGCCTTGCCAATTGCCAAAATTCTCTAACTGCTTTTCACTAGAAACCACAAGCATGGGGGATCTTTTTTTCCCTTTCCTTTTGGAAATTTTTGGTTTCTTATCAGACTCTATCAACAAAATTTTGTCACCGTACTTTTTTACTATCTTCATTAGGGATTCATCCATAGGCATTGTATTTCTGCATGGCACTCGGGAAATTACTCCCTCAGATAAGCACTGAGAATAAGGAGAAGAAGTAGTAGCACGGACAATATCAAGAGCTTCACCAAATTTGAACCTAACAGTTTTATTCCCAATATCTGGCTTCTCAAGAATTTCCTTCAACCCAAGATCCAAACTGGAAGAATGTTGTTCAGAGATGTTGTTACAAGAATTCCCTGCAACAAAAGCTAGAGAATATTTTCAACACTAGCTTATGTAACATTTAAGCCCTCAAATGCATTAACGACGAGAAAAAGAATTTCAGAAATACAATAGACTTTGAATAATACTGCATTATCCGGAAATGTCCAATCAGGTGGAGCCAAAAAAAAAAAAAGAAAAAAAAATCAACATTTCCTTATTTACATAAGCTCTCATCAATGGTTCAGGTCAGAACCAAAATCCAACACACTACCCCTCATTACGCATCAGACTAAATTTAGATCTTTAAACAAATATTGGAAACCACCCACGAAGTCATCAAAATATAACATTAAAAAAGGTGTGACGGCAATCTGTTATTTCATTCATACAGTTACATATTTGATATTTTCAAGCATCACAAACCTTCTTGGGCAACCTCAGCCAGGAAGATATTAAATATCTCAAGCAAGCAGTGGGCATCAGTGGCCGCATAGTTTTTCTGCTCTTCTGTAAGAGGACGACATGACCAGTCACTACATTGAAGCTCCTAAAGAAGATATAAATACATTATTTTACAACTTGAACACTGAAATCCAACAAGTGATTCTCTATTGGGTACGGATCCCTCGTAGTTAGTACAAACAGGCCAAACAGATTTAAATCTCTACCCAATATCATATCAGAAAAAGACCTTCCAAGGAAACAATCTATTTACGTAACTTCAGCATGCGACAGAGCCATGTCTGAAAATGGAAGTCCAACACAGGTCTTGTCTATTCCTTGACCCACAGCATGGATAGATTGATTATGAGTTTATACGACTACATAAAATCAAAATTAATAAGTATCTAAATGTGTTTAAAAAGGAATACCAAAGATTTACAGATCTTTCAGGATCCAAAGCAAGCTACTTTTCATACTTTGGAAGCAAGTGAAAAATATTTTAGAAATTAGTGACTGAAGTAGGATAAAGTAGATGATAAAGGTTCTAAAAGACTATAAGTAAACCTGAATTCTTCAGCTGCTTGATAACGGATAACCCGTCAATTTATGCAATATTCAAGGCATCAATATTGTTTTCACCTTAATCATTATTGAGAGGAAATATCCGGCTGTTAATGGGCAACAAATCGACGTATTTTCGGTTCACCAATTGCACCATATATCCAACCTTATTATAAAAGGTTTCCACGTTACTCTTTTCAGTCTCAGAGCATTAGCAAACTAAATAAGTTTTGTTTTCTAAACCTGGAGGAACCTGTGCATTAATCCTGTCCATACAGCCAATTACTGAAGACTATGGATGAGCTCAAATATTGATGATACAGATGAAATAAAAAATTTGACGAATTCCAATTATTTATATTCAGCTGGCATCTAAATACCAATTTGGATAACAAAATGAATTGGGTGCCCAAGAGCCATACCTTTGAAAGAGAAATCCCCAATAATTCTTTGCAGATAGTCGCCAAACTCTTGGTTTCCCTTGGTACCTTCCTTCCAAGTTGCTTATGATGCAGATGGTTATATATACTTGTGATGTCCAAATAGGGCTCCAACTGGTCATCATTGCTTGAAATGTGTAAGCAATTTTGTATAAAAATTTTAACATACAAGTATCCCTCTTAGGAATAGTGAATAAAAAAAATGTTAATGACTGATGGAATTTCATATTTTTTCAAAAATAACAATAGTTCAGTTACGCCAACTTAATGTAGTACCTTAAAGAGTTTGTTATCCACCTCTTAAACAGAAAATTCTGTCAAAAACCATTAACCACCTTACATTTCGAACCCATCCTGTCAATAGTCTTAGTTACTTCAAGTCCCCACTCCCTCTTGACTGCTAAAGGCAATGTTGACTGCATTTGAGGACTCAGGACCCAAAGCCTAACCTGCTAGGCAGAGAAACCCCTACTCTTTGTAAGCCTGATGACCCCTCTCTATCAACTAAAGTGGGACTCCCATTTGTGTTCAAAAGGTAATAGCATCTGCCCTCTACCCTGTTATGGCCTAAAACTCAATACTTCCCATCATCACTAGATGACACTTGGCAGAGTGACAATGCCCCCGCCTCAGTCCAAAATACCAAATGCCAACATGCTACATTTAGGTAGAGACTGAGTTATACAACCTAAAAGACTAACCTATTTGATGACCTTAACCATCTTCCATATAACCCCAAAGACTCCCCTCAAACAATCACTTTGAGACCTATTTCTAGGCGCTAAACAACTCTCCTTTCAACCATTGCACTCCTGCTTCAGTCCAAAACTCAACAACTTTTGACGCATCTCTCACCCTTCCTTCCTAAACTATATTAAACACTTCCTAAACTATCTTAAACACAATCTACAGAAACAAATTGATGAACACAACAACTATTTTTTTATTTCATATTTTAAAAATTACAAGAAATAAAACCAAACTACTCCTCCCCAACTTGGTGAGAACGATTTTGGACTCCACCTCTGTACCACCCCAAAATGGTTAACTAACTAGCACCAACAACAAAAGAATCAATCGTGTATCATACTGTTCATTCATTGTTCACTGTGAAATTCAAGGCTGGAACATTTAGTATGATCGCATTACATAATAAGATCATAATAAAATTAACTCTTAACATTACTACTCCCAATGGCATCAAAAGTATCATTTCATAATGAACATAAAATAGAATTACGATCAATAAAATTCAACGCCTACCCTCTCAAAACCCGGTTCACATCCTTGAGAACAGAAAGTAGAAGACAAGTAAATCAAATCTTGCTTAAACTTAAACCCCAATTTGAAAACATCCGGCGAAACAAACACTTCTTTTAACAATTCCCATATTGAAGAAAGCGGAATCAAGGATAGGTCCAGCAAGAAAACCACCGACTCCTTCAACTCGCCCGAGTCGGAACCAAGTACGGGACCGAGTTGACAAGCGATTTGAAGAAGGGAGACTGTAGGGAAATTGATTTCATGAGAGCGAAGAGGTTTCCACTCAGCGTCTAGCCCGATAAGTGAAGACAGAGTCAATGCCCGAGTTAGTTGAGTGAACTCGGGTGACTCAGTTGACGAGACAATGTGAATTTTAAGTGGCTTGGGAAATTTGCAATCCATGGGGAAACAATTCAATTCGCGTTTCCCCTCATTTATTCGGGGGAAACTTCTGTGACTGGGCCCATTGGGCCTCCGCCTTGGACTATTTATAAGAAAATTTTGTACAAGTCCCTTATGTTTGTTTTAAATACATCCCGAATAAATATTTTAGAATATATGAAATAATGATGAATTCAATTAAGAACTATTTAATGATCATAATTCTTCAAGGATAATTGAGTAATTTTCATCATTTTAAAATGTAAATAAAAAGAATTAAACCTAATATTACCATCTACAGGCTTATTGTCATTGTAAAATAATAATAGATTTTCAAATATAATCTTGATTAATCAATAAAAATAGAGTTTAATGTCAATTTTATATAAAAAATATTATATAAATAAATTATTTATAAAAATTCATAAAAAAATATCAAAAATAATTCAATTAACAAAAATCAAAATAAATCAATATAATTAAAGGTGTTTCAAACGATACGTGGAGGCCTCTTAAATAGACATCTGACATCCCTCAATAGTATTACTTGATCTCTTATCCCTCAGGGACCCTGATTATCCGCCATCCAGGCTCCTTGATTCATGCCCTCAAGAACCTGATTATCCATTATCCAGGCCTCTGACCACCTGCCTTTCAGGGACCCCGTCACTCAGGCACCCTGACTTATGCGCCTCAGCAACCTAATTGCTCACCATCGACCTCTTAGGGATCCTGACTCACGCACCTCGGGTTCCTAGTTGTCCGCCATCCAGGCTCCTTGACCATTACCTCCCAGGAAAGCCTGACTCGTCACCAGCCCTTGGAGATCATCAAAAATGGGAATGATTAGCGATTACGAACCCTGCAATAAGAAGCGCCACCCTGACAAAATTCAGACATTTGTCTCATATTTCGTCGAATCTCATAAGTCTGACAATATCAAGTTTGATAGATGTCACATCCTTTAAATAAGAGCGGCTGACACACTGTCCCAAGACAGGCCATCCCATCATTCCTATTCTCCGATGCTAATTCACTTTACTCACATCCCAAGGGCCCTATATAAGGAGGCAAATTCAACAAACAAAGAGTTCGAATTCCTTTTGATTTTACTTTGCTTTCTTTACTTGAGTTCTCCGTTCTTTCTTTTGGCCATAATTGTTTGCTCCATTTTTCACTCTTTCGCTGATTTAGACATCGGAGTTTTCTTATTGGGAACCCCACCCGACGTGACTCCTAACATGTTATTATTTTACAAAGGCTTGGAAGTGAGGCTTTGCAAAGCAGGATCTGGCCATCCATTTTTTTTTTACGAGGATCCGATGACGCAACAGTCATATTCATATTCACACCTCAACAGTGATGCCGTCTGTGAAAAGCTAACAAAAAGCCACTTATAAAGTCATTCAGCGAGGAAGAAAGAAGTGAGAGCAACCCAGAAAGTTTGATAGTACTTCGAGTTTTGAAAAAATGGCAGAACGAAAAAGGGGAACGAAGCAATCTAGTTCTAGCAAAAGCACCGCACGTGATGGTAGAAAGACCCCGTTCGAGCATGAGGAATACGTTATCCCTCCCACCACAGTAGATCCCGGCTAGAGGATGAACACCTGACCAAACTAATGGCGAGCAGCATTGACAAACTAAAGAAAGAACTTATGAAGATCAGGCAGTGGATGGCAGGGGAGTTTGTCCACCCAGGAGAGCTGAGGGTGTTGCACCCTCCAGAAAGATGGGAGAGTCAGGTCCCAGTCAACAACGATACAATAAGAGAATCAGGCGGGGTCGAAGGACGGGTACCCCACACCTGACTGACTACTGTACAGAGGGGGAAGGTTAAGGTGACTGAGAGATTAGCAGAGGAACCTCCTGCCTTCTCAGGCCTCAATACTCCCTTCAAAATCTATGAAAGGCACGAAAAGAGAAAGGGTGATGGCGATAAAGCTATGATGCAACGAGTGGGGTCAAGATGAGGCACAGTCAAGCTTTCACTGACATGAGATGCTATCTCAATGAAAAGTATGCTCGAGAGAGGGAAGTTGCCGTAGCTATTAGCACAAGGAAGGTAGAAGAATGTGTAAGGAAGATGCTATACGAACTGAAGGCTAAGTGAGGAATCGAGTTAAGAGAGAACCCGAGAGCTGATACTGTTTGACCTTTCACATTCACCTCTCTTTTCACAGAGGAAATCCTGGAGCTTCGTTTACCCAAGAAGTTCAAAATATCGCAGTTGTCCCCTTACACCAAAAAGTCCGACCCTTCCTTACACTTGGACACATTCTGGGAAATGATGCTGATCCAAGAACTGACTGACCAGCAGATGTGTCGACCCTTCCTATTAACATTGGAAGGACCTGCAATGTTGGTTTAAGAATTTGCCACCAACCTGCATCAATAGTTTCTCTCATTTGACAACGACTTTCAAAAATTAATTTTGAGGTACCATGACAACTAGTCACAACTTGATCACTCTGTTGTCAGTGTGTCAGGAACCCAGAGAAACTCTGAAGAGTTTTGTGAAGAGGTACCATAAGAAAGTCATGGAGTTGGGGGCGTACCATCACCCCCTGGCATTGGAAGGGTTTAAGAGGGGCCTAAGGATGGAAAGGGCCTGGTACGCCATCCATCGACGGACAGTAGATTCTTATGAGGCAACTCGGAGTGAGTTATTCGATAAAATTAAAATAGAAGAAAATATGCTCCTGAGGTTGAAAGAGGAGGGTCGGGCCACCCCGACCAAGAGAGAGAAGCACCCAGTTCCTCAGCGAAAGGAACGAGGGAAATATTATAGGAACTCCAGGCATGATAAAAGAGATGGGGGTCAGAGAATACCTCTCTATGAGACGAGAAGGGCTGAGAAGTCTCCTAGATCCCAGCAGGTAAGAGGTCACCCGGGGAGGGTGGCCCAAGTAGCCACTCACAATTTCACACCCCTCAGAGCCCTTTTTGTCGAAAGTGTATGAAGATGCTCTGTATATAGGGTTACTGGCATCCCAACCCTAAAATATGAAGGTTAAAATACCTAAGAAGAGTAGGGGGAGATTTTGCGAGTATCATGGGGAGAAGGGTCACACTACGGATCAATGTGATGACCTAAGAGCCCAAATTAAGGTATTTATTAAAAATAATTACCTCACCCATTATATCGCAGATCACCAGCAGAATAACCCAGGTATGGGTCGGCACCCCAAAGATGATAGGTCTCCGAGACCTAACTAGGGGATCCTAGTCATCTCAGGTGGACCTACCCTGACAGGACTGTCAAAAAACGCACACAAAAATTATACGCACTATTCCCTACCCAGTCACCCATCAAATACACACGTGATGAATGTGTGTGCCAACAAGAGGCCGAGGATTGCTATAATCCTATTTTATTTACCGATAAAGATGAAGTTAGAGTACACTATCCGCATGATGATGCGTTAGTAGTGGCCATGGGAATAACATCCAAGCAAGTCAGTTGGATTTTAATCAACACAGGAAGTTCAGCGGACATTATCTTCAAAGATACCATGGACTCCCTGGGCATAGAAGATTTAGAGTTAATCCAAGCTGACTCGTCCCTATACGGATTCGAGGACTCCTGCTTTATTTCTTTAGGATTAGTACAGTTGCCCATGACCATGGACGATAAGCCCTATTAATGAACGATCGTGGTGCGCTTTTAGATAGTAAATCTGAAAATCCCCTACTCTGTAATCTTAGGGAGACCTTTCCTCTGGAACACCAAAGCAATGGAAAGTGTGTACTACCTGAAGTTAAAATTTTGAGCTGGAGATGGGATTAGGATTGTCAGAGGCAATCAAAGGGAAGTAAGATCCTGCTTCACCACCTCAATTCAAAAAACGTAGTATATCCAGAGAGGACCCTTGGACACAACTACCGAGGCACAAGAGAGACTAGCCCCTGAAGACACTGAGATGACCGATGTTCAGGCGACATCTTCCTCCCCCGATGATGCTATGAAAATAAGCATACCCCAAAGTCCAATTCTGGAACCAGTGGAGGTCCTAGAAAGCATGGCAATCGATGAGCGGCACCCTAACCAAAAGGGCCAAGTGGGCAGTCAGTTGACTCTTGACCTGAAGCAGGTCGCAATTGCAACCCTAGAGCAAAACAAAGATATGTTCGCTTGGAGCCATTAGGACATGCCCGGGATAGATGCAGATATCATGACCCATCGATTGGCCTTTAATCCCGCCCATAAGTCAGTCCGATAAAAGAGAAGAGTCTTCAATACAAAAAGATAGAAGGCCATCCAAGTGGAGGTCGATAAACTGCTTAATGCGGGGTTCATTAGAGAAGTCAAGTACCCCTACTGGCTGGCAAATATGATACTGGTGAAGAAAGCCAATGAGAGCTGACGGATGTGCGTCGACTTCACTGACCTCAACAAAGCCTGTCCTAAAGACAGTTTTCTCCTGTCTCGGGTTGACCAGTTGGTAGACTCCACTGTCGGATATAAATTATTAAGCTTTATAGACGCCTTCTCGGGATATAATCAGATACTCATGCATCTTTTTGATCAAGACAAGACAGCCTTCATTATCGATCAGGGGTTGTATTACTACAAGATGATGTCATTCGGGTTAAAGAACATCAGAGTCACTTTTCAGAGGATTGTGAACAAAGTGTTCAAGCCACTTATTAGAAGTTTCATGGAAATCTATGTGGATGATATAATTATGAAATCCACCAAGGCTGAAGATCATACTCTCCACCTAGAGCAAGCCTTCTCCTTCCTCAGAGAATATAATTTGAGGCTTAATCCTGATAAGTGAGCATTCGACATCAGGTCTAAAAAGTTTTTGAGTTTCATGATCAGTGAACGAGGGATCGAGGCTAACCCTACAAAGGTCCGAGCTATAATAGACCTGAGAGCCCCCAGGACCTTGAAGAAATTACAGAGCCTGACTGCGAGGTTAATGGCCTTCAACCGTTTTATCTCTAAATTCATTGACAAGTTTTTCCCTTTTTTCAGGGTCGTGAGGAAAGGCAAAGGTATGAAATGGGACGAAGAGTATGAAAATTCCTCTCAGCAACTCAAAGTCTACCTAGCCTCAGTCTCGCATCTGGTCAGCCCTTTGTCAGAAGAGATATTATACCTCTACCTTGCGATCAGTCAACACATTGTCAGTTCAGTGTTGGTAAGGAGGATCATCAGAAAACACAGAGGCCCATCTACTACACCAGCAAGGCATTATTGAACGCCAAAACTCAATATACAGAACCTGAGAAGCTGGCACTGGCACTCGTCGTAGCAGCCAGGTAGCTGCGCCCCTACTTTTAAGCTCATGAAATAAAAATGCTCATTGACCAGTCGTTCAGATAGATTCTCCATCGACCTGACTTGTTGGGAAGGCTGGTCAAGTGGACGGTGCAGCTCAACGAGTTTGACATTAAGTTTCAGCCCCGAAAAGCTATTAAGGGGCAGGCACTAGCAGACTTCTTAGTTGAGCACACAACTGAGAGAATTTTAACTGTCTCACATCAAGATGAAAATTGCTCAGACTTAATGAGAGCCGATCAGCCCAATCTAGAAGCTCTCCTTTATGGCATCTATCTATTGATGAGTCAGCATACGTCAGTGGAGGCAGAGTAAGTATCGTCCTGGTTGGCCCCAAAGGAGAAGAGGTTATGTATGCTCTTAAATTTTCTTTTCCTGTTACTAATAACGAAGCAAAATATGAAGCTTTGTTGGCAGGACTAAGGACAGCATTAGAGATCGGGGTGAGTGTTCTCACGGCCAGCAGTGACAGTAGAGACTTTTAACTCTTGATAAACCATGTAAATGGCACTTACCAAGCCCGGGAAGAGAATACCAAGGCCTATCTTTTAAGGGCCTATGAGTTAATCAATAGATTCACCAAGGTAGAACTACGAAGAATTTCCTAATCTGAGAATCTTCAAACCAATGCCTTATCAAAACTCTTCTCAGTACTGACTGGGGATATCCCAAAAATGGTCCCTGTAGAAACCTTGGATTGCAAAAGCATCAGTCAATTAGATAGCGACACAGTGATGATGACTAAGGAAGAGCCACCTACTTGGATGGACCCCATCAGAAGATACATTGAGGAAGGGTCACTCCCTCATGACAAGAATGAAGCTCTCCGAATCAAAAGAAAAGCCATCAGGTTTATAGTAATAGACTGTGTTCTATATAAACGGGGAATCAACACTCTCTATCTAAGATGTTTTGTGCCATAAGAGGCGAATGAAGCACTAGAAGAGATGCACCAAGGATTCTATGGGAATCACAGCGGCAGTAAGAACCTGGCCTTTCGAGTACTGAGATAAGGATACTTCTGGCCGATCATAAAGCAAGTCACCTACGATCTGGTTTGTCGGTGTCATGCCTGTCAAATTCATAGGGACATTCTAAGACAACCCTCTGAGAACATGACAACCTTGTACAGTCTTTGGTCCTTCGCTCAATGGAGACTTGACTTGATAGGACCTTTCCCGACCATTAGAGCTCAGGCAAAGTATGTCATTGTGGCTGTTGATTACTTCACAAAGTGGATAGAAGCGAAGCCCCTGTCCAAAATCATAAAAAGAAACACGATTGTCTTCATCCGTAAAAACATCCTCTACAGACATGACATCTCTAGCACACTGATCGTTAACAACGGGAAGCAGTTTGATATTAGAGGGTTGGAAGATTTTTGTCGAGAATAGAACATTGACCTCAGGCTCGCCTCTCCAGCCCATCCTAAGGCAAATGGATAGGTGAAAGCAGCTAACAAAATTATTAAGAAGTTATTAAAGAAAAAAACTGGAAGACAAGAAGGGAGCCTAGGCAGACGAGCTTCCAGAGATCTTATAGGCATATAAGATAATAGTAAAAACTGCCACAAGAGAAACACCTTACCTGTTGGCTTATGGATTTGAGGCAGTTATCCCTATCAAGATGGATATACCTAATTTTTACACCCTCTGCTTTGATGAAGAAGAAAATTAGCAAGCCATGCGCCTAAAACTTGATTTGTACAAAAAAGTCAGAGATCATGCGCTTATGTGTATGACAGCCCATCAACAAAGAATTTCCCACGCCTACAACAGAAAGGTTAAACCTGAACACTCTGAACACTAGAGTCACTCTGAACAAGAGATCTTATTCTCAAAAGGGTCACTCTGAACACTAGAGTGACAGCTGAGGGATCTTTAGGTGCTAACTGGGAAGGTCCCTATTAAGTAATCAGAGCAGTTAGGCTAGGGACGTATAAATTGGCAAGGCCAGATGATAGTATCTAAATAAGTCGTAGAACGCTGAGATCTAAAAAAGTACTATCCTTGAGACAAGTCTTTCCTCAGGATGCTTCACTTGTAATATATTCAAACACCATCTATGATAATACAATTATTGTGTTTTCATTGCAAGTAAAAAAGTATTGTATAATATCTCTCTCTCTTTTTAAAATCCTTGACCCGTTTCAAGCTGTATAAACCCCCACACTGTGTTAGATAGACTGAGAACCTAAGACCTGGTATGGGACAGGGTATCTTAAGCTCTGACCCGAATCACCTGCCAGTTCACTAGTGTTATGATTGGGCTTAAAGCCTTAAAATTTCCTAACACTAGTTTGAGTCAGTGACCCATGGTAGGCTGTATAAGTCCCCGAACCGTGTCAGGCAAACTAAGAGCCTAAATTCTAACATGAGGTCGGACATCTTAAACCATGACCCGCGTCACCTGCCAGCTCACTATTGTTATAGTTGGTCTTAGAGCCTCCCAACACTAGTTTGAGTCAGTGACTCACGTTAGGCTATGTAAGTCCCCATATCGTGTCAGACAGATTGAGAGCATAAGACCTGGTATAGGATCGGGCATCCTAAGCTCTGACCCGTGTCACCTGCCAGCTCACTAGTGTTACGGTTGGTCTTAGAGTCTTAAAATCTCCTAACACTAGTTTGAGTCAGTGACCCATGGTAGGCTGTGTAAGCCCCCGCACGTGTCAAATAGACTGAGAGCCTAAAATCTAACACAGAGCCGGGCATCTTAAGCCCTGACCAGCATCATCTTCCAGCTCACTAGTATTACGGTTAGTCTTAAAGCCATAAAATCTCCCAACACTAGTTTGAATCAGTGACCCACGTTAAGCCCTCGTACCGTATCAACTAGACTGAGAGCCTAAGACCTGATACGAGGTTCGACATATTAAACCTTGACTCGCGTCACTTGTCAGCTCACTAGTGTTATGGTTGGTCTTAAAGTCATAAAATCTTCTACCACTAGTTTGAGTCAATGACCCACGTTGGGTTATATAAGCCCCTGCACTGTGTCAAACAGATTGAGAGCCTAAGACCTGGCACGGGACGAGCATCTTAAGCCCTGACCCGCGTTACCTGCCAGCTCACTAGTGTTACAATTGATCTTAGAACTGTAAAATCTCCTAATACTATTTTGAATCAGTGACCCACGTTAGGTTGAGTAAGTTCTCACACTATGTCAGACAGACTGAGAGTCTAAGACCTGGCACAGGATTGGGCATCCTAAGTCCTAACCCATATCATCTGCAAACTCTTAATATTACGGTTGGCCTGAGAGTCTTAAAATTCTCTAATACTAGTTCGAGTTCATGATCCACATTAGACTATGTAAGCCCCCACACCATGTTAGGCAGACTGAGAGCCTAAGACCTGATACAGGACCAAACGTTCTAAGCCCTAACCTGCGTCACCTGTCAACTACTAGTGTTACGATTGGCTTTAGAGCTCTAAAATTCCCTAACACTAATTCAAGTCCTGAACTGCATTAGGTAGTATAAGCCCCTCCCCCGTGACTAACATGTTGCTAGTATAAGACCCACACAGTGTAAGGCATCATAAGCCCTACTCATGTCAAAGCATCTCCTAGTGTTGAAGTAAAAGTCCCTTCACACCAGTCGAGGCCCAAAGATAGCATTGATCAAGAACCTGGCATGTCTCCACGTTAAAATAATAAGTATGCTCAATCTCCTAGACTACCAGATACACCCTAACTAAAGGGCCTCCAACCAGTTCAAAATAATGTATTTCACAAGTACTTGATTTAAAAGAAATTCATGCATGTCCAAGATAAGAGCAAAACAAGTAAGAATGGAGTAAAAATCTATTCATTCACTTTGAGTATATGGTTATAAAAGTATTAGTGTACATTTGCTCTTTGTGTGGTTAAATTACAAAAAATATAGTTATAACAACAACAAGGACAAGGCTAGCCAGTACTGAGGAACTGGTCAGGGGTACTTGAGGGAGAAATCTTCTTCTTTTTTATTGGAGAAAATCTCCACGAGAGGATCTTGATCACCTGCTGTCTAATCCTGACAACCTTATGCTCCGACTGCCTCAGAAGAGGGGCATTCAATTGATCGACCCTGGTTGCCCATCCCCTTCTCCTTGTTTGTCGTTGGGTTAGCATTAAGCTTCGTGGTATTAGAAGGAGCATCTAGAGCACTTGATCTTGAAGCCCCTGGAACCTCCCGACCTAGTTGGCTGAACAGCCACTCGAGGTCTAATTCGGGGCATTCCTGAAGAAAGAGACGGCTCGTTAGGTCTAGACCCTCATTCACTCCCTAGTCATACCGGGACTCTGACTGAGCCACAACCTCTTCTTTCTCTTTTTTCAGCACTTTCAAGGACCTCTACGCTTCTTTTAGTTTTTTGTCTAGAGAGTTGAGCTCTTATGACAGCGTGTTGCATTCATCCATGTTGTCAATCAACTGCCCTTTCAGACGTTTCCTCTCTGACTTGAGTGATCTATAGAAGCCAGATAGCTCATTGTGTTTGCCTGTGAGACTCCTCCTCTCCCTTTCAAGATGGTCGTTGTTTATCAATAGAGCCTGGGCTAGGGCCTCGGAGGATGAGAGCTTTGAAATCAGGCTTTGCCTCTCTTCATTCCACCGAGGCCTTTCGCCCTCTAGAGCAGCGACCCTGACCTCTAATTCGACCTTCCCTTTGTTCATCTCTTGACGGATGGCGTTCACTTATTTCTGGGCCCATCTCACTCATTTTCTAACGATCTTAAGTGCCCACTCCTAAACCTTTTATCACATTTTGGAAGTCTTCCATGAAGAGATCCAATAAAAAGATATTCTATATAAAGGAAATAAGATAAGTCAGCGTCTTGGAAAAGAATGGGATGGCCTTCCTAAGATAAAAATAACCAGGGCTATGAAGATTTATTTTGTATGCTCAGATTGCCCAAGGCTTGTAAGGGAGACAAGTCAGACATAATCTCAGCCTTCTAGGGAGTGATCACCCCTCTCATCCCATTTAACAATGGAAAGAGGTAGTCAAAGTCCTCCCTTTTGTCCTCAACCAAATCCTCCCTCTAGAGGTCATCCTGTTCAGCATCCCCATCTTTTGGGGTAGGAATATCATCGGCTTTCTTATCAGCTAAGTCTTTCTTTTTCTGACCCCGACCTCCATCATTATCTACATTTATTTCGAGGGACTGATCTCGATTACCTGCCCCTTCACGATCAGACTGGCTCTCGTGGCTCTAACCAAAAGTTTTTTGCATCCCTGTTCCCATCATCGGGGAGACTGAGGCACCTTCCTCTCAGTTGAAGATCTTCGTTTATGTGCCCACTGAGAGGGAAGAGGATATCAGGATAGGGACGGTCAGTTCTCTGCTTTATCCTCTGCTCAACCTAGTCATCAAACATAGGCCTTTTGTCTTTGTCTTTGACTTGAAGAAGATCGCCCCCCCCGAGGACGCTTCTCTTTCTCCTTCTCATGCCGCTCCCGAATTAATATACCCTTCACCTTCTAACCCTCGATTTTCTTACCTCCTTTCATGGGAGTCTTTTAGGGACTCCTCTTTGCGGTCCCCTTTCTTTTATTTTTGGAGGCCTTAGTTTGGGCCTGGGAGGCCATCTTAGGTCCCCCTTTGGACAGCAACCCCTTTAGGATCTCGGCCACTCTTGACCTCCCAACTCCAATAGCTGCAACAAAGTCTAGGATCATGGTCAAAAATAACTTTTCAGGAACTTATCAAAAATGACCATGAGAAAGACTTACCCTCACTCATAGTGGTCCTAGCTTTCGAGAGCTCGAGCCTTATCGTCGTCTGAGATACCAACTGCGAGTCTACCAGGTTCTTCGGGCTTAAAAGATGCCTGATATCCGTGGCAGTCAGACTTAACAAAAATGCTACCACGTTAGCCAGAATGTCAGTTTAGTCCCTTCCCACCTCTGTATTAAAAAACTGCTCAGCAATCCACTTCGCTAAAGAAAAAATCTTCAACTAAGGGTCTGGATATTTGAGATGGTACCATTTCTTCGAAGGTGGAGAGTATGGGGCCCTGAGACGATCCAGTCCAATTCACACTGGCAATAAACTAGTGGTCCTTTCAGTGCTTATTGGACAAAGGATTTTTCTTTATCTTTGTCTGGTACCTTGGACGAATTTATAAATAGTACCATCCCGGGTAGTGGCTGACACTCCTTCTGAGCGCATAAAGGTGTAATACCTCATTGAAGGTTAGAGCAAGCCGTCCTGCACTAGCCTTCAGGATGAATAGGCCACTTAGTATTCTTCAGCTGTTCAGTGTGAGCTGTACGAGCGGATCCCAAAATTTTTAAAGATCCTGACAAAATAGCGTTGCAGAGGAAGTCGAACCCCGATAAGCAGGTGCTCTTCATTTATGGTCATCTTCCCAGGGGCCAGAATGCTCGGGGCTTTATGGGCACGTGACACTCTAAGGTGCACATGATCGAGAATGGCAAACAGCCTCTTGTAAGCGTAGATATCCGCCTTAGTGACTGTGGAGGGGTATCAGTCAACTTTATTTGGGCCCCTCGCCCTCGCCTGCTCGGAAGACCCATGGTATTCCTCTCCCCCCTTATGATCGGACAGGGGGTTTTGTGCAGACTTCGCTCCCGATCAAGTAGCATCCGATAAATTTCTTCGTTGGTCTATTTTTTGAACCTGCACAGAAAACTCACCACAAAAGAATTTCAACCAATGTCATCAGAAACGGCTTAAATCAATGGAGGGAGTAGAAGCATTATTCCTACCTCACCGAAAACCAAGCCAACAAAAATGTTCAAAAAAGTGACAGAAAGCTAAAATCATACCTTTATAAGGTCATGAAAGCAAAATGCGAAGTGAGATTCGTAAACTCAACGAAGAGAAACTGTGCACTCACAAATCAAAATGGCAAATATAGGAAAAGTAGTACAAGGAACTCGGATGGAATATACAGGAATCTTCAGAACGCCAAGGAAGCAGTAAGAACTCAGGGAAGCAGAAATGGAAGAAAAGGAGAGATAGGAGGGTTTTTATATTACCAGGACCACAGATCTTAACTGTTAGTTTTTTATGGCCAGGGTATCGCCACGTGTCCAATCCCCATAAATGGTTTCACAACTCGAGGGTGATCCGACCCCTAGCCACTGAAGGCTGACACGTAGATCACTGGTAACTTGATTTTAATGATTGTAGAACTCGAAGCGATGACAGCTCGCAGACTGATGGACTTCTGAGATAATAGTTGGGCAGTTCGTATTTAATGAAGCAGGCTATCGAGGAGTCAGGACAAGACAGGTCATTCAAAACCACCAATGCGCGGACATCATAACTGGAACACCTCTAACCTCTGACAACCTTCCATCTTCTTAAGATTCCCAACAGGCTAAGACTCTCAAAAACAATCCAACCATCGAAACCCACCCAGGCAGGCAGATAGTCTAATGAGAGCCTTTCAAGTCTCATAAAAGAAACTGGGGGACTGGATGTTTGGATAAAAGTCCAAACGACATAGGGAGGCCTCCCAAGTGGACATCTGACACCCCCAACAGTGTCACCTGACCTCCTACCCCTCAAGGATCCTGACTACCCACCACCCAGGCTCCCTGACTCGTGCCCTCAGGAACCTGACTATCGATTACCTAGGCCCCTGACCACTTGCCTTCCAGGGACCCTGACTAACCGTCACCCGGGCTTCCTAACTCATGCGCTTCAGTAACCTGACTGTTCATCATCGGCCTCTCAAACACCCTAACTTACGCCCCTCGGGTCCTTGGTTGTCCGCCACCCAGACTCCTTGATCATTGCTTTCCAAGAAAGCCTAACTCGTCACCAACCCTTGGAGATCATCAAAAATGGGAATGATTAGCAATTAAAGATCTTGCAATAAGAAGCGTCGTCCTGACAAAATTCAGACATCTGTCGAATCTTAGAAGGTCTGACAGTATCAGGCTTGATAGATGTTACATTCTTTAAATAAGAGCGATTGACACACTGTCCCAAGGCAAGCCCTCCCATCATTCCCATTCTCCGATGCCAAGTCACTTCACTCGCATCCCAAGGGCCCTATATAAGGAGGCAAATTCAACAAATAAAGGATTCGAATTTCTTTTGATTTTACTTTGCTTTCTTTACTTGAGTTCTTCGTTCTTTCTTTTGATCAAAATTATTTGTTCTATTTTTCACTCTTTCGCGGACTTAGGTATTGGAGTTTTTCTATCGGAAATTCCACTCGGCATGACTCCTAACGTGTTATTACCTTACAGGGATTTGGAGGTAAGCGTCTGCAAAGGAGGATCCGCTATCCATTTTTTTTAATGAGGATCTGGTGATATAACAGTCATATTATATTCACAGCTCAACAAAAGATATTTTCAAAATTAAGATATGATTTTACAATTGTTATAATTTTATAGTATAATTATTAAATCATTCAAAAAAGTGAATTATACAAAAATAGGTATTTTTTAATATTTTTATAATATTATTTTTTAAAAATAAAATAAAAGACTCATTATAATTAACCACTATTAAAATTCTATTTTAAAGATTTATGTAATTTTGACGAGGAAAAAAATCTAACTATTTATCACAAGGGGAGTGATATATTTTAAAATTTTCTCTACTTTTTAATAATTGGATAAACCTTTGGTGTTTTTCTGAAATTATCCCGTAAGCACGTAAACCCGGATCATTCACACGTGCCAAACGGAAAAACCAAAAAATGAAAACAATGGGCGCGAAAAAACATTTGCCGCGAAACCGAGTCGTAGCGCGCGAAAATCCCTAATTCTCTCTATGATTAAATTCCCAAATCCCACGGAAATTTCTACCTCTCTCTTTCTCAATATCCAGTTGATGGTTTCGTCTACGAGGAAAACGACGATGATTCTAAGACGCAGAACTCTAGCTCCAAACCCACATTTGGACGAGCCATTTTCCAACGACGTCCCTGATTACGACGATGCTCGCTGCGAGAAATGTGGATCCGGCGACTTCCCGTCGGAGCTACTCCTGTGCGACAAATGTGATAGGGGATTCCACCTGTTTTGCCTCACACCAATTCTTGTTTCCGTGCCAAAAGGCTCTTGGTTTTGTCCTTCTTGCTCAAATCACAAGATGCCCAAATGTATGTTCATTTCTACTTATTGAGCAATTTTTGATTCGTTTATAGATTTTATTTCATGTTTTTTGTGCAGTTATTTGAATTTGTTGTTTATTTGATGTGTATTTATTTTTTTCCTATATTTGATGTGGACTTTTATCTTTTCTTTCATAATTTTAATCTAGTTTTGAGTGCATTGTTTAGGTTTTAAATAACCATATTAATGATTATATTTCTTCTTATATATAATGTGCAGCATTCCCTCTTATTCAAACCAAAATTATTGATTTTTTTCGCATTCAGAGGTCTACGGACTTAACCCTGGGATTGACTCAAGGTATTTATTTGATGATTGACTATGATTTATTTTTGCATTGTTCATTGACAGTTAGAGATTAATTGTAGTTATTTTTTTTTATAAGACAACCTAAAAAAGCGAAAACGAAGTAGTAGTTTAGTGATCACAAAGAAGAGAAGAAAACTGTTGCCATTCAATCCAACCAAGGACCCCGAAAGGAAATTGCAGCAAATGGCATCGCTTGCAACAGCACTTAAAGCTTCCGGAACAGAATTTAGCAATGAACTCGCTTATATTCCTGGCATGGCACCTAGGTCTGCAAATTGTGCAGCTTTTGAGAAGGGAGGAATGCAGGTAAAGTAGGAGGCAATAATATCTCTAACAAACAAAAGTTTTAATATTAGTAAGAGTTTAATCTGTTGTTATCCTGTCATGAAACGTTCCCTTATTGTAACTATGATTCTAGTATAATTTGGCATGTACATTGCTTCACTAGACAAATGGAATTTGCATTTAAATTCCATCATTCAACTCTAACATCTAGGTGAATGCTCACAGTAATTTTCATTGTACACCTGAGATTAACATATTGCTCCTATGGAGATCTTCTTTTTGGCTTTTACACATCCCAAACCCCATTCTACCCTTTTACAAACTTAAATTAGAGAAATACACCTTTCAAGGTGAGTGTGAGCTGGAATTAATTCCTTTATTTATTGATCAGAAATGAGGACGTCAAAACAGTTAAGAGTATCCTTCATAGAGATGTCTAGGCTGTTAGAATACAAGTGTGAAGACTTGTAAACCAGTTGACACCAATCAAGTGTGGCATCTCAGAACTTCTAATTGTTGATTAGCATGTTGGTTTGCATGCATATGCTGCCTGATAGAATAGCTTTTAGTTGACTATGTGCAACTTGTAATCCTGTTCTTCAGATATTGTATGACCTAGGACTATTGTATTAGTGATGTTTGATTGAGATTTTAGCAAATTTTCATTTTACTGTATTTCAGGTACTGTCAAAAGAAGACACTGAAACCTTATATTTGTGCAAATTCATGATGAACGGAGGAGAATGGCCACCCCTCATGATTGTTTATGATCCGAAGGAAGGGTATGTGCATGCAATATCTGTTCTCTCATTCTTTATTTGCATATATGCTCATGGATCCTTAGCTCATAATGATTATTTTTTTGTAACAGATTCACTGTGCAAGCAGATAAATTCATAAAAGATTTGACAATCATTACAGAATATGTTGGAGAAGTTGATTACTTAAAGAATCGTGAAAATGATGATGGAGATAGTACAATGACCTTGCTCCATGCTGCCAATCCCTCTCAAAGCCTTGTCATTTGTCCTTACAAGCACAGCAACATTGCCCGCTTCATTAATGGCATCAATAATCATACGGGGTAAGTTCATCTTCAGAGTTGAATTGAACAAAATTCAAACTGGTTCGTTTGAGAGTCAACATATTTTGACTAAACTTTTGGATTGATGCAATTTTCTTTGCTATTGACTCTTTAACTATATTGTCATAGCATTCAAGTGAGTTTAGATACATTAACAAAATGGAATTATGATGCATTTCTTTGTTTTGATCTAATGAGAACACTGTCTTTTGGTGCAGTGATGGGAAAAAGAAACAAAACCTGAAATGTGTGAGATACGATGTCAATGGTGAGTGCCGGGTTTTGCTGATTGCAAACAGAGATATACGCAAGGGAGAACGTTTATATTATGATTACAATGGATATGAACATGAGTACCCGACTGAACATTTTGTCTAACCTTTCCTGCTTTTTCTTGTTTTCTGTTACTGATCCTTAAACTTATACAGATGGAAGTGACTAGCAAGCTAAATATATATACCCATGACTGGTTTTCGGCAGTTCACAGTCATGAAATCGATCCAACTTCGCGCTGTTTGAAATATATTTAAAAAAATTTGAGGGAAATGTGAAGGGAAATTGCAAATTGACTGGGTGACTGGGTGTTATGTGTGTTTATTTTCTATTGATTCCATCAGGCCGTGTGTGGTACCGTAATTTTAATTCAAAGTGTTATTATATGATGAAAATTTTATATATTAAATATTAATGTAAAAAAATGCATCAATTCTTTTAAAATTGATGTTATTGAATATTTAAAAAAAAAAATTAAAGCACGGTAAAAGCAAAATTTTAGTTATTGGCTTTTTTTTATTTTGTGAATATTGATTTAAATAATACTAAATTTATAAATAAATTATACGATATTATCAAAGGTGGTCATACATTAAATGTTTTCTATCAGTGATTTTAAATATTTATGGGCCGATAAAAATTTATAATTTTATATTTCAAGTTTATATATGTAAAATACTATTTTCTTGGTTTATTTATTTTTTCCAATTTTTTGGGATTCGTATAAATCCCCATAATATATAAGTCCATAAAAATACATATAATGATCGAACTCATTTGAACACCGTTCACTCCTTTTTTTTCATAAATATATATTTAATTACAACATTCGTAAGAATTAAGGCCTTTAAGAAGGCCTCTTCTTCTTGGGCCACTGTCAAATTTAATAGGCCCAAACTTTGTGAATACACTACAAAGCTTAAATAAGTAACCTATTCAATGGGCTTACCCTATTAAGACCTAAATTACGAATATATATATATATATTTAAAAAAAATCATACTATAATATCAAATGATTAAAATTAATAATATATAATCATCACAAATTTTAACACAAATAATCTTTTATTATAAATATATCATTTCACGTCATAGAGGAAGAATAATTTTAATAAGTAAACGACACGACACGATCGGACACAAAATGATATCTAAATGTATATTTTTCAAATGATTACTTTTAAAAGTATATGATATGGCATTGATCCTCAGTTGTTGCACAGAGCAGAAGCAGCATAGACATGAATGATTTTGTGATCAAAATTAGGACCACACTAAGCTTCCGGTTGCACAAAGCCCACTAAAATTATCCTTAGGCCCTAGGGTGGTCCAAAATGAAATCAAACAGTAGGAGTTAGCTGGCAAATAAAAGTGGGCCATAGGGGGGTTGAAGGGAATGGCAAATCAGTAGGAGTTAGATGGCAAATAAAAGTTGTCCCACAGAATTTGTAGCTGCCGTCCGATCGGGATCAGATTATCTCATCATGAAAAGATCAGACCAGAATTCAGCAACCCCAATGAAAAATTATATAGGGGTCCAATTTTAGAGAATTAACGGGGGCGTGGAAAATGTTTTCAGTACTTTGTGTCTGTGTATTACTAAGCCCATCCCAGTTGGTTTGTATGTATCAACAGAGACTTTTCTTTCAGAACTCAGATCCCTAGGGCTTTCAAGTTTCTGTTCAAGCACTTGGTGGTGGTCCTCAATTCATAAATAGATTTGTTTTCCAATTAGAGACAGAGAGGGACAGTAATAAAATTTGGTTTGGACAAATTTTTAACTAATAAAATTTTGCAATTTAATAATTAAAATCTAAAATTAAAAAATAATTATATTCATCATTAAATTATATAAATTAATAAACAAAAATTTGTGTACAAAATTAAATTCAAAATTTTAAATTAAGGAGGCTCTATCTTATATACACCATTATTGGAGAGAATTTGAATTCAATAGAAAATGAACAATCATTTCGACTAGTTTTTTTTTTTTAAATAATTTACATTATATGTTAATCGATAAATAAAATAGACAAGTAAAATCTTTTAAGATAATACAAAATTTCATGTTTGCAATTTTATTTTTTGCATTTATTTATTTTAACATGGGTTATGAAAAAATTGGTTGAGTTTAACTCAAGAAAATGCATTATTTGATAACTGCCTAATTTTTTGGTATGTTTCAAATATTTGAGTTGTTTCCCAAAGAAAAACCTTGTGTTCTTTTTGCATTTTGGCCAAATTAAATATGGACAAGGACATAACATAATTGGTCATGACCCAGTACTGTACAATTTGGACATCACTGGTTCAGGTGGTTGAGGTAAAAGGCTCATCTTCTTTTTATCCCTCTTTTGCAATAATCATTTTGCTCATAACATAATATTGAAACCCGACTTTTAATGATATATATATATATATATATTTTTAAAATTGAAATTTCATTATCATTGTAGATCTAGGAAGATTTGAAGGGCAAAAAAAAAAAAGGGTTACAAAGGTTCATGCTTGAAGACAGAGAGTGTGGTGGGAAGTGGGGGTACCCATACCAATTAACGCCAATGCAGAGAAATGAAGCCATCAAAGACAAGGACACAACCACCAGCTTGGTTGGGGGAAAATTATCCACAACTCAAACACACTCCCACAAATTTGAATTTACACTAGCAATTTTCAGAATTTTAGACCTAATTTCTTATATTTTAATAATTAAAAGTTTAAAATAATATTTAAAAAAAATTGAAATTTGAATGATGGTGATGGTGGTAAACCTATTTTAGAATAAATTGCACTAAGAGTTTGAGAAGGTTTTTTGAAATCTGAGCATTTTGGTTTTTGTTTGTTGCATGTTTATGTGTTAGTAAATATCTAAAAAGTGTACATAAACAATTGTCCCAAGATAGATTTTGATGGAATCTCAGATTTTGTTGCTTATCTCAATAGGGAATTGATTGTAGATATGTCAATTTTGTTGGATTTGTTTAATGGAAGTCATCTCTCCAACTCCGTTAAAAGACTCGTATTGAGTTGGGTTCAACTCATTTTCTTCAATCTAGCTTTCCACGAACAAAATTCACCAATTTTAATTGGCATTTGCCCTTTAAAAAAAAGAATCATTAAATTAAAACATAGAAAACATATTTCATCTTATAATCTAGCATTAATTAATACATAAGAAAACGAACCAACATCTAAATCTATATTAAATTAAATCAAATAGTAAATTTTTGTTAATATAAATAAAATCAAATAGTAAATTTTCGTTAATATAAATAAGAAAGTGTTGATGCAAGATAAAGTTAGGGCAACTTTTCTTACATCAGTAGATTTTTTTTTTCTTTTGTCCTTGAACTTGAGGTTGCAAAACACAAAAAACACCTTAGGAGTAAACCCGGTTTTTCGACGAAAACCCTCCCATACTTAAGTTAGTGGGGGTTTTACTTCGTGTGTGTAAAAAGTGTGCATGCAGGCTAAAAACAGAAGGTTCTATTAGAGAAAACGTGAGAGAAATATCCTCTTTGTCTGTGTTTTTTCTCTTTTTTTCTTCTTAGAAGCTACCTAGAGAAAAGGATATATGTGCAGTTATGTGTTCTTGTCAAAAAATAAACCTTTTACCCTTTTTTGTGGAGTTCCTGTGACGCTCCCGCCCAAAATCTGTGCAAAATCCTTCGGAATGAGTGAAAAGCCAGAGGATCTTCACTATCCTCGATTTTTGGATATTACATAATAGAAGCCTAGGAGTTCGCATTTTGGGACACGCGTAGCCATGTGGTTGGTGTGTTCAGAACAACTTGCTGTAAAAATCAACAAACATGGGAAATTATAATACTGTTACCTGACACGTAACCCCTGAGTGTCCGAGCATCCGTGCCTCTAAACGCAGCTTCGAACCCACCTCGAGAACAAAATCTCCTGGTTCTCGGGAGTCCTTCGCACAGTGGGTGAACATCCTGAAGTCGTCTGTCTATGGGGTATGGGATTTATATACACCCCGAGTGCCCGTGGACTTCTGCTCAGTTGGGAGTACGTCGGTTCGGTCTTCCAAATGTAAGGGACATGTCGTCGGGTCCTCCGAGTCCGAACATAGGTTGATCCGTGGATAGTCGGGAGTCTTCGGGGTAGTGGGCTCGGGTAAAAGACCATAGGAGTTATTGTCTCCCTGATGACGTAGTCGGTCTGCAGGAGAATCCTCGTGTCAAGAAATCCATCAGGTAGTAAGTTACGTATCCAACGGATTTAGATATAGTCGTGAAGGTGGGCCTGGGCCTGTAGACCGGGATACACTAAGATTTCCCAACAGAAAGTATATATAAATTATAATTTTGAATACAAAGAACTTTGATTGTGTATTAGACTAAAATTAAATTATTGAAATTATCGAAGTAAACCATGATCAATAAATTTAATATTAGATTGAAAGGATTGAGAATGTGGATATATAATTAACAAATTTTGCAAGTTGTGGCGCTTTATCTCATGTCAAATTAGACTAAAGTACGTTTGAGAAATGTGTCACATGCTTCATGGTATGAACTATCAATTCGAATGTCATACTATTTGCAAAATATAATTCAAAATAATGAATTATATTAATCATTGTTTCGAGTACTATATATTTTGATAAATTATTTAAATAGATTTTTCACTATTAATATTGTCCCTAATAATTAACATTCGCGAAGAAAATTTATTCGTATAGTATTTTAATGTGAACAGGATTTAAATTTAAATATATTTAATAATATTTTTCAAAAAATTAATTAATTGAATTAAAATTTTCATGAAGATTTTCACAATTATTTTTAACCAAAAAATGATTAATAGAGAATCAAATTTGATATTCTTTCAATTCATTTCCATACTTTATTATTCCCTTAATAATAACTACTACCAACCGCCAACATTTTTATTTTTTCTTTATTAATTATATTCTAAAGAAAACAAGAGTTGAAAATTTTGCAAAATGAATGAGACTACCTAATCTCGTAATTTCCAAACATGCATTAAAAAAAAGATCGATCAACATATTAATTAAATAATTCAATTGAATCAGTTGTCGGCCAGAACATATCGACCAATAAACTTCAATTGAAGTGATAGAAAAATTGAACATTATACATAAAATAGAAATAGTCAAACAAATATATATATTAACCTAAAAAAAATGGTCACATTTGTATATATTTATAGTTTTATGTGAATAATTATTTAAATATGATGTCGGCTGCCCATTAAATTATTGATAAAATTATGGAGTAAAGTATGGAGCCATTCATTCAATTTGATTCATATGGCGTATCGCGTATCCAAATAATACGTGACCAGTTTCTTATCCAATTCTGTGGATGTATGCAGAAAACCATAGTTTAGGGTTAGGGTTTTCCAATGTGTTCGTGAGGTTACTTAAAAGTAATAAAAGGAAACCCTAATTCTTCTCGAATTTGTCACAATAACAGTTGAATCTCTAATTTTTAATTTTTAATATTTTGACTAAAATCATACTAATTAACAAAGAATTATATACGAGACTATAAATGGTTGACATTCAAAAATAATAAAGAATTGTGGGGCACCTAATTATAACTACAAATAAAAAATAATTAATTTCATAGAAAAACTCAAGCATGAATATTATTAAAAGAATAGATTAAATATTTATAATAGCTGAAGTCAACTATTAGGGAAATCTGGTGCTGTTGTCAGAAGAAGATGAAGAGCACCCACGTTCACCAATGCAAAATTAAATTAAATTAAATTAATTTTATTATGAAATCCCATGAAGTGTAGTCTGTATGAACTAAGAACTATGGAGAAATTATTAAGGCTATAATCTGGGGATCATGGTCGTGTGTGTTATTCCAAAAACTGATTTGTTGCTTAACAAGAAGGCAATCCCATCAATTTATTGAAATTATTTATTTAATCAGATTATTGATTTTATTCATATATAAATTAATTATTGTTTGTTGCTTTGGGATTTTACAACTCATGCTTATGCATATTAATTGGATCATAAAGTAGCAGGTTCCTGAACCAATACCCACGTCCAATATCTAATGGATATTAATTTAAAGGGTTCATCCTAACGGTGCATTCAATTACATTGTATATCTTTACCTTTTTTTTCATTATTTTCTTTACAAATTCTCTTCTTCTTTTTACTATTTTAATTATAATTTTCAATTTATAAAGATATAATAAAAGTTAAAAATTATAATAAAAAAATTAAAATCATTAAACTTATAACAAAATGACCATAGCCTACCCAATTAAAAGAAAGCTAATAATCATGTCGGCATCATATTATCAAGGTTTTCTATACAATACATTGATGTAATAAAATACATTAACCTTGGTTTTAACAAGATTAAATCTTTATATAAAGATGCTTAAAGTTATTTGTACATATTTCAACTTTTAAAATTTTAAAATTTGAACCTTTGTTTTAACAAAATTGTGGTGTTTATGTAATTTCATAATTTCATATTTTATTTTAGTAAATTTTGATGGAATGAGAAAAAAAGTACATGCAAGTCTCTTAAAATATAATTTATTGAACTTATTAGTACTAGTGATTTTAAGAATGCCCATTAAAATTATAATATATTTGGATAATAACTTGATCTTATGATTTTATGTTATAGTAATTTCTAGTCAAAATAATTAATGGTTAAATCCCTAAAATTTGATAAAATAAATTGTTAAAATATTATTATTAATTTAAATTCATTAATACAAGTACTGTATATAGTCATAACAATTATAATTTTAATGAATATATTTAAAATAACAAGAAGAAATTAGTTTAATTGGCCAAATTTATGGACTATTCTTTCGATTAAATTAGGTAATTTTGAAATTCAAAGCTTATCCCATCAGTTGAAAGTGAAACGAATATCAATTTATTAATTTTAACTCTACTCCACATAAGTTTTTACATTATACGTAATCCAATCTGAGAAGTTTAAAAACTTGTGGCGTTTCTATTTTTCTGACCAACTCCAAGAAAACCCGTCCTCCATTTCTATTTCTTTCTATATATGACTACTGACATCTCCGCAAGTACGTACGTTTACACAGTTTATCTTACACGACTGGAACGATGAAGACTGCGTCAGGATTTTGAGAAACTGCCGGAAATCAATCCCTGAGAAAACTGGGAAGATTCTGATTGTTGAAATTGTTCTCCAACCGGATGGCGATGGCCTTTTTGATGATACGGGCTTCGTATTTGACTTACTTATGCTCGCACACACTTCAGGAAAGGAGAGGACGGAGATGGAATGGAAAAAAATATTAAATGATGGAGGATTCCCTCGATATAATGTCATCAACATTCCAGCTTTGCCTTCCATTATTGAAGCATTTCCAGTTTAAGCCTCTTGTTCTTTGGAGTGGACTTTACCTTGAATTTAACCTCTTGTTCTTTCCAAGTCTTGAGGTTTTGCAAGGATGATATATATGTATGTCTGTGTATGGTTATTAATTTGTACTACATGAAGGATAAAGATTTGAGCTATGAATAAAGTGTATAATATAAACTTATAATGAAAAAACAATCGTCCATGTACCCAAAAATAAAAAAAGTTTATATAATAGTTAAGAATCTCAATAGATCATATTTTCATCATTGTATTAACTTACTCAAATTTGAAAAAAAAAATGGAATAAACAATATAAAACACTAACCTTTATAATACTCAAATCATAACATCCAATCAAATATAAAATTAGTATCAATGTATAGTATGTTCATAAATAAACAATACAATACATTAGAAAAGGTACTCAACTATTTAAATTAAAAAAAAATTGAATAAACATCATAATAATATTAGATATACAAACTTTATATTATTTAATACCATAATATTAAAGATACAAATTATTGTGATATAATTTTATTATTATCACATAATTTATTTATTTATTTTACTTTTGTAACATTAATATAATTATTGATCGTTATTTGAATATGTGAAATATTAAAAAGAATATATCAAGTATAAATTATCTGGGGTAATTTATTGTTTATTTAAAATTATGTAATCAATAATAAAAAAATAATATTATTCTAATTTGTATAAGATTGTATTTTTGATTATATAAATTTGTTTATAAAACATTATGATTTTTATTTTTTACAATTTGTTAATTAAATAAGTTACTATTATTAATAAAAGAAAAAAAAACATTGGAGACAATTAAGAGAAAAAAAAAATCTATAAATTAAAATTCAATTAAGGTTGATAAGTTCGTGTCGTAATTCTGATTTTTGACCTTACGAAGTTTGTGAGCTCTCCCCTTTTCTTCGATGGCAAATCAAGCCACTCTCTCATAATCATTTCCGTTTTCTGATAGCTCAATTCATTTGAAAAAAATGAATTCAATAAAACCTTTCTCTCCGCATTTGCACTCAGAATGTTACAAACCTAAATTCCTAAACCACAACAAATCACTGTTCATCGGCTAAAGCCTCAAGCAAATCATAAAAGTATCTCATTTCAACCAATCAAACGGCAATTTCAATCTCTTTTCATTGCAAATTTGTCCCAATCCCGAATTTTTGGCATACCCAGTTCAAGTTTTACTTTATAAGCTCATCTCTTTCAGCAGAAAACAAAACTCTGAAATTTCTGATGTCATTTTTCCTTTTGGGTCGATCTTTTTTTCTGGGGTGTTTTAGTTTTAATCCTAAGCCAATTATGGCAGTTCCTGCGAAAATGAACAGTGAGAATTTGTATGAAAGCAGTGACACCCAGATGGGAAACAGCGAGGAAAAGAAAATGTTTGAGAAACTTTTGAGAGGGAACCGAAGAATGTGTTTTGTATGGGAAGATAAGGAGATGGAAAAATAAGGCAGCTTTAGAATTTGTGCAGAGATTGATCAAAATTGAGCCAGATGAGGTAGAGAGGATACTTTTGCAAGCACTTTGTTATGAGTTGATGGGGCAGCTGAGTACGGCAAAACGATTATTTTAAGGAAATCATTTGCTTAGAGCTTTGCATGTACGCTTTCTCCATTTTCAATTTTTGTCCGTTATTCATTTTTGTTGATATGCTGCTTGTGTATGTACAGGGCTTAGAAAGGTTTAATATGTCCAAATTTTGCACATCCCTTCACTCACATGAATGAATGATTAGTATATGTGAGTTGTATATAGAGCATTCCATCCTCAGAGTGGTCCAGGGTTAAAGCTGATAGTTTCTTTTTGAGTGAATTTTTTCCCTAATTTTCGTAATCTTTGGCTTGGAACTATGAAGGTACTTCAGCTTAGAGGTCCTGAAATCATTACCAGCAAGTGTAATTCTACAGAGCAGGGGTTGGGATATTTTTATTATACCATTGATGGCTTTAAGTTCTTTATCCGAGGATATCATCTGTGTTCATTGATCTTAAAATTCCTGGTATGAATATCCTCACAGCGCTTTAGAAATTTTTCATAATTGTCGGTATCGATACTTGTTGTCAATATTATGAATATTGGGTTTGTTTCTGTTTCACTTTTGACAAGAATCTGTTTTCCCTGTCCTTGTACTATCGATATGCTTTGTTAGTGGTGAGCAAATGTTAGGTATAATCCACCCACAATTGGTTCTCACTTCGAGATTGCCGTTGCGTAAATTGCCTTGTTGACACCGACATAGATCCTTGAAACTTTTTGTTCCTGTAGTCTCTTCGATTCATTTCCTTTTGTTGATAACATACTGCTTTTGCAGGGTCTTGCATTGATGATGCATAAAACTACGAAGGCCAGGCTGTCTCTGAGATGCTGTTAGAGGCTCTGGAATTTGCTCGTTGGGAAAAACGAGTCACTGAGGAGAGGAGCATAAGAAATCTTATTGCACAAATGCATGTTGTTAAGGTGATTTCTTACGTAATTCTTGACATTATTTCATTAAATTTTCATATTTCTGACCATCTTATCTTACAGGGAGAGTTGGAGGAGGGATTGAAGAAATTTCAAGAGCTGGTAAAAGAAAATCCTCTATATTTTCAGCCTTACCTTTGCCAGGTAAAGTTCTTTGGCTGATTGGCTGCTGCTGATAATTGTCTCAAAATAAGTACTATTTATGTTGAAAATTTGAGCACCTAGGGGGTGAAGTGGGTTTCGAAGCCATCAAAGTAGTAGTGGTGACTATCGGGCAGGAACCGTCAGTCCTGTCCGGGTCGAAAGACCGGGAAGGGTGGAACCAGTCCGAACCGGTAGCCATAATGGACCGGTTCCACAGTTCATATTTGATGGAACCGGCCCGGAGCCGGAAAGTGAACAATGACGGGCCGGTTCCGGTTCAGAAACGGTTCCGATTCACATTTTTTTTTTAATTTTTAGTTTTTGATTTTGGGTGAACCGGCCCAAACCTCCTGTTCAACCCGGCGGTTCATGACAGTAATGGGTCTGGATGGTTTTGGGTCGGGCCGCTAGTTCCAGAAGCGTAAAACCGACCCGGCTCGGATGCACTAACCCGGAATCGAACCGGCCCGTCTACACAGTAGAACGGGCCGGGCCGGGCCAGGTTTTGACGGCCAACCCAGCCCGATAGACACCTCTACAAAGTAGTAGCCTATTATTACTTTAAGGGGTAGAATCTAGGGTTAGTATCTCATGGATGGCCTCTGATAGCTAATGATGTCAATCCACCTGTGCATTGGAATCATGGATACCCGAATTTGTGTTCACCTTATGCATCTTCTGAAAGCAGGTTGTGTAGCGGATTATAGTGAGGCCACAAAAGAGATGTCATATCGACTCACCTTCTGCTAACCTTGAGAAGATTACCTTGTCGGAATTTCTAGTTGGATTTGCACGTTAAGTGGAAAAGAAGGTTGGCAAATTTTAGCAACTTCTGCAATGTATGGCTTTTCACATAGGATATGATGAAATAGATTTCTTCTGTAGTTTGTAGGGAATTTTATGGCAAAAATAAGTACATAACACATATTTCGGGAAGAATGAAATAAGGAAATAGAATTGTGATTGTGTTAAAATGAATAGCATAAGCAGAAGAAAAACAATTCCTTAGAAGTATTCACTGAAGTTGAAATTTGTATCAGGGAATAATCTATAGTTTACTGGATAAAAAGGAGGAGGCAGCAGAGCAGTTTTAGATTTATCAGAGCCTAGTACCTGACGAATTTCCACAAAGAGGATTTGTTGATGATGTTGCCTTGGCTACAAAAACCAAATCTAGGTAACGGCTTCAGAAGGAATTTGAAGCTGAATTCTCATACAAGAATTAATGCACCAGCACCTTTCTTTCCTTGCTCTTATTTTTGATTAAGCTGCTTCTATATTTACAGAAACAACTCTGGAAACAGATATAAGAGTTGCTAATTTACTATAATAATATACAATATGATTGACATGTGTGATTCATTCAATGGATGATATTAATAGTTTCTCAGTATTAGTGTCTGGTAGAAACTGATTTAGTCCAAATTAAGAAATTTAAAATTTGCATAATCTGAGTTGTTACTTTGGTCATGTAGCAGAATTTGAGGGTGAAGGAAATTGACAACTTATATTTGGCTAGAATGACTATGCATGCTGATGAAATGGGCATTTGATTATATGCCAATGGATTGATTTTGGATACGGTTTCAGGGAAATGATCTTGGTTAATAATATTTTTTTCTCCCAAGCATCTAGCATTCTTGATGAAAGATAATTGTGGAGGGCAGTTTTGGATTGAATGGCTTTATATCTAGTGTTACAGTGGAGCCAGATTCAACATAAATTCTTCTTCTTCTTGTTTGTTGATAGCCTCCCTTTTAAGTAATAGATTGACTTATTTTATATTCGATGTGAGAACTTTATTGAGTTATCCCATTTCGATACCGATGTTTGGGAATTTGTCATTTTCTTTCCTACCAATCAATAAGAATCCATTGTAGAATTTGTCTTTAAAATTGCTTCTGAGAAAGGGTGTTCATGAATTGATATGGAGGGTTGAAATTAACACCAAACAAGGAATTACAATTTTGGCAATGGAAAATTCCAATATTTGGTGACTTATTGAGAAAAAAATAAAAAATAGAAATATAAGTTTACGGACCCAGATGTTATAAGCCCAAGATCTAGAATTCAGACGGGACTCTTCTATCTAGTAAAGTTCGACATTATCATTTTCCATTCTTGCTTCAGTGCATTCGCTCTAGCAGTCTCCCCATCATGAAAGCTTCTCTAGAAAAACCTCCAATCAAACCAAACCTTGGTTTTTTGCAACTAAACCGCTGGTTCGCCTTCTCTGTCACCTGCTTACCCCCGTTCATCCACCAACATAAATCCTCAATCTTTCTAGTAGCTTCCCTTTCTTGTCCGAAAACCCAAACCTCTCTCCATATTAAAACCAGAGTTCCCACGGTTTTGGAGAAAAACGAGAGGGAAGTGACTGAGCTTGTTGACCCGCCGGTGAGAATAGTGTCTCTCGTTGGTGTTGGTGCTGTGAGCCCTGTGAAAAGCACCACATGGCAGGAAGTCATGCTCAATACAGTTGATAATGCTAA
>JAVXUL010000008.1:17200212-17218904 GCA_035590515.1 Trichilia minutiflora | reverse complement strand
TAGGATTGAGAATCTTGACACGATTAATAAATGAATCGTATTCGGATGAACACAAAAAAATATTATAAATTTATTGATACGATACGAATATAATTCATTTATCCTAATTGACACTCTTAATTATCGGATATCCGCAGAAAATTTAAATTTACAAATTTCTTATGGAAGTTATAAGACGTATATATATGTATATACGTGCACTCGTAGATATTTTAATAGCAACACGAATACACTAAACATCAAACCTACAAGCATTGGAGGAATTTCACCACCTCCAAGAATTCCCTTATCCAATCCCTTAATGACCTGGACATAAATGTGTGTATGTTTATCTATTTTAAGACTGAAAACATTACAACGATGAGAAGAAATGAATAAAATCAATAACACCCTGCATCAGAAAACAGAATGCATAATTTCTAAGATATCCGCAAAAAATTATCCTAATTCTCGGATATCCACAAAAAATTTAAATTTTACAAATTTCTTCTGCAAATTATAAGATATATTTGCATTTGTATATATTTTAATAGCAACATGAATACACTAAATTTTTTTTTTTTTTTGGAAACCCGGAAACTCTAACCGTCAGCCAACACCCCGGGATTTGTCACAGGGACCCAGGCCCTCGACTACCCTAAAGCAGCGTCACGGGGACGGGGCCCAGGTCTAAACCGAAAGCGCCCGTGGTACCCTGACCGACAAGTACCCTGACAGACGGTACCAAACGACTGAAGAAAATCGGGGCTTGACTCCCTAAACGTTGCAACAAAGGTGCCATGGGGGAAATTGAACTTGGGACCTTCAGGTCCCAAGCCCAATTCCCACCACTAGGCCACCCCGAGGGGTTAAATTAAATACTAACATATTACTCTTGTCATCTATTAAGAGTTTAATACTTCAAAATCGAATGAGTTTTCGTGTTTGATTATTATAATTTTTTTTTAATTTTTTTTATTAAAAACTGTACCAAACAGATAAAAATAAAAAGATTTTTATATTTAAAATATACAAAAAAAAAATTTAATTGAGAAAGAGGAACTTTTTCTTCTCTTCTCATTAAATATATATATAATATTTATTTTCTTTTAAAAATATATTTTTCAATTTTTTTCTCAAATATTTTAATTTAATCAAATTAAATACTTTTTATGATAATTTTAATAAAAAAATTTATTTCAACTGTTATGTCAAATAATTTTAAAAAAAAAATTATTTTAATTAAAATTTATTTTTTAAGAAAAATAAAAGTTAACTTTTAAATATTTAAAAAACTGTTCCAAACAAATTCTTAATTTTTTATAGTTTGACATTCATGAAAAGTTCAAAGGGCCAATATGACTATTATAAGAAATAATTCTATTAAAGAAATAATTATCAAAAGAAAGGGGACTTGTTTGAAATGTTCCCCTACTAAATTTAGTTGTCATGCCACATCGGATAGATGAATGTCCAATGTTTGAAAGAGAAGCTTCAACGGATAACTCCCAAGACTGGAAGAAAACACTGAAAAAGAGAGAAACCCTCACAAACAAATGGCTTCCCTTTCAGTTCCAGTTTCTCACAACGGTTCATCTTCATCTGTTCGACATTTACCCACTAAACGCCACCGTTTTCATTTCCTCCATCCCATTCACTCCTCATAATTTCTTGCTCTGGTAATAGTACTTGAACTTCGAATACACACTTTGTATATTCATGATATGCCCAATTTTCCCGTGACTGGCACTTACATGTATATGTAAATTTGACTAATCAGTGTTTATTGTTATTAAGATTTATGAGTAGCAAGAAGAGATTTTTCAGAGTCAAAGGAAAGTTTTTCTCCTTCGAAGGAGCTTAAGGGTGTAGCTTGTGGTATTCTTGCTGCTTGGGCTGTAACTGCCGCCTCCCCTGTCACTGCTGCTAGTCAGGTGAGGGGAAAGTTTCCATTAGATTGCTTTTATATCCAGGAAGCAAGTATACATGATTAGTTAGTTTATTGAAAGAGAAAGTATAGATGTTCTTGCAATTGGGTTATGCATAAGAGTCATAGCCTTGTTATGTGTTGAACTGGTCGGTTTTCAAAGCCTGCTCATAACAGGTTAGGGTGGGGTTTGGTTTATTTCGTAGCAGTTTGAAAAAAGCCTTGTTATATGTGTCTAACTTAGCAGTTGTATTTGAAGTCAAAAGGAGAGTAGCAGTATTAGCAGCATTTTGGAAAAATTTTTATCATTCAAAAATGATGAGAAATGAGGACGCATGTACTTGTGAATATTATTGCTGTATAATAACGAATTGATATTGACACGTGCTTCTTCATCTTATAAGGGCTTGGAATAATGCAATTTTGTACTCTTGAAATGGGTATTTGGTCAGTTATAGGTTCAGTTTTCATATTTTGAACAAGAGGTTAGTTGCTGTGGGATACCATAGATGGTAATAAAAAAGAATCTTGGGGCATTGACCTCTCAATTTTTGTTTTTGAGAGCATTGAGTTGCCTTTCTTTTCACCTTCAATCACTTAAATGAACTGTGAGCATGTTCATCATACAGAGATGATCATTAGTTACTTAGAGGTTATGGAAGAATACTTTATTGTAATATGTTTGTCCTGCAGAGATTGCCTCCACTTTCAACAGAACCCAACCGATGTGAGCGTGCGTATGTTGGCAACACGATTGGCCAAGCAAATAGCCAATTGATCTCCTCTTCTGCGATTACTCAAATGATCAATCCAATCTGAAGGGTAAATCTCTTGCAGCTGCACTCATGTCCGAAGCCAAATTTGACGGCGCTGACATGTCAGAAGTGGTAATGTCAAAGGCTTATGCCGTTTTAGCAAGCTTCAAAGGTAAATTTATTTTTTATCCTTCACTGATATCTTCTTTTACACTGCCACTTTCATACACATCATAGCAGATTGAACTACAAAGTTTTTGCTGACAATTGGGTTTTAGAAATTACATGAAAGGAAAAATAGAAATCATTTGACTGCTGCGGAGGATAATGATGGGTGAAATGCTTTCATTGTAATATAAGTTACATGCTGAATGACAAACAGGTACAAACTTCTCAAATGCTGTTTTAGATCGTGCGAATTTTGAGAAAGCCAATCTTCAAGGAGCTGTGTTTACGAACACTGTACTCTCAGGATCCACTTTCAATGAAACTCAATTACAAGATCCTGTGTTTGAGGATACAATTATCTGCTAGATTGATCTTCAAAAGCTTTGCTCAAATACCACCATCAATCCTGAAGGAAGAGCTGAATTGGGATGCCGATAAACACACATATCATGTTCATTTCTACATTTTTTTCTACCCATAAGATGATGATTTATGCAGGTTCATGGTAAATAGTGTACTTTCAACAACAACTTGTGATTTCTTCTCCATTTTTTGTTTCATCATGATTGTATATTTCATCGACGAAATGAAGAGGAAGGTAGTTCCAAGAATAACAACCTGTCAAATGCATTTGGATACTTCTAACTATTGAGCAAACTTTTATTTAATCTCTAGTTGGTATTATAGTATGACGATATACTTAAGCCATAGTTGTTGCCAGGTAAAAATTTTTATATATCATATATTAATATAAAAGGAGGATGACAAATACTCCTATATATAGTTTCATAAAATAACAAATATACATGCTTGTTATATGTAATTTCAATTATCTCCTTATAAAATTCACAACACATTTCACATTTAAAATAAAGAGTATAATAATAATTTTATCATAAAATCATTATTTTTCACACATAAAATAGGGTTATAATAATAATTTTATCCTAAAATAAGGCAATAACAACATTTTAGGGGATATTTATCACAACTTTTAAATTTTAAGAAGATTTGATCACAAAAAAAAAAAAAAGAGGAAGAGTTTGATTTATTTATTATAACATTTAAAAAAAGAAAAAAAAAATTTAAGAAAGGCACAACCAATCCATTGTTGAAATTAATTTAAAATTTCTTACTGTTCTTAGTTCACTTAACAAATTATTGCATTGTCTTTTAATATTATGATATTATAAACAATATTATAATTAGAGATCTTTCAAGTTTCAAGAATTTTAAATGTATACTATTATGATATTGTTTAAGAAAGAATTATAAAAACATATGCATGTCATTGTTGTTAGGGGTGGGCATAATTTGTTTGGGTCAGGTTAAATTTAAATTTTAAATCGATCCAAGCATATAAATTTATATTTGGACTAAACCGATTCAAATAGTTTATGTATAATAAATTCATCTAATCTAAATCAACATTATTTATTTTAATCAATTTAAAATTTAAAATTTTAAAAATGAAATCGATTAATTTTTTTTAATTATCTGTAATTTGTAAATTTGTACCGATGTGTGGGTTAATACTTTTAAAGATTGAATTTTTAGTCATGTTTGAATGGTTGTTAAGTTTACTATTTTAAGTTTGGATAGTTGGTATATTAACTTTTAAGTTAAAATATTTAATTTAAATTTAAATTTGTTTAAATAATATATTTTATTTTTAATCATTTTAATCAGTAAAAAGTGGCATAATTATAGCATTGTTTATTATGATATATATCTACATTCATAATAAACAATTTTTATCTTATAAAAAAAATTATTTTCATAAATATTTTTCACTTGAGCAAGAAGATAAACTAATTAGTGCATGGAATAAATAAATAATAACATTATTATTCAAAAAAGGACCCTCTATTTTTTTCTATTTTTATAAATTTAATTTTTGAAAAACTATTTTCAGAAAACCCTACCAAACATAATTTTAATATAGCAGATTTTTTTTTTTAAATACAAATTAGAATTGATATTGACAAAATTTCTAAAAAGAGAAGTTTGGAACCTTTGACCAGTCAAAATTTTAGTGCAATAAATAAAATTTGAAATTATTTGGTTAAATAAGGATTTCTTATTGGCAAGGTTGTTGGTTGGGTTAAGATTTCTGCATCTGCCTGCCATTCTTTTCAACAACTACAAGTCCTTGAAACTGACGGTCAACCACTATTTTTTTAATTTATTAATTAAATATTATATATTATTTAAATTAAATTTTTTTTTTTAGTAATTTCAGTGTTAAAATTTTAAAAATATTTAATAATTAAAAAAAGAAAAATAATATAAAAAAATTAGCATTCAAATTTCAATTATAATTTTTTAATCTTTAATTCTTATACTTGGTTTTACAAAATGCCTATCACAACAATAGACCTCAACAGCTGAAGGTATGTGCTTCGACAACTAAACTGATTAGGAAAATAACATTGAAACCCCTAAAAATTTGTAATTAATCAATAAGAATAAATTTTTCCGTTAATACTAATAGTAGCACCCTTCTTACTATGTGGGCAGCCACCCTTAATCGATGACAGTCTATCTCGTATTGGTAGATCTTAAGTCTGAAGTAATAGAAACAAAAATAATAAAAAAGACCTATACAATATAAATAAACAAATTATAATTTATTTAAGAAATATCAAAATAATAGGGACTCAAATGTTATTATTGGTGGAATCGTAAAATTACCGGAATGTACTTGCACAATTTGAGAAGAGAAACCACATCTCATTCCAATGGAGAGAGGCATTTTGGTAATTGAACAAAAATTGTCTTCTATTTATTGCAGTAATCCATAGATTGTAGGAGTTCTGAGTCATGAATGATTTCGGAGATAAGAAGATAAGCAATAAAGAGAGAGCTCATCAGTTTCCAGTTTGTAATGTTTCTTGCTCAAATGAGTATTCCAAAAAAAGCTGCGTCCTTCATATTCACAAGATCAACCTCCTCCTCCTTCTTCTTCTTCTTCAAATGAAATATATGCATCTACCTATATCTATATCTATCTATCTATACACTCCATATTCACAAGATCAACCTCCTCCTTCTCTTCCTCCTTCTTCTTCTTCTTCTTCTTCAAAAGAAATATATGCATATACCTATATCTATAACTATCTATCTATACACACTCACTTTATAAGTATATATGTAAATATATGTCCTGTTTTCTGAGATACTCATTTGAACAAGAAGTGTTACAAATGGAAGAGATTGAAGCAGCTTTGTACTCAGGTTTGTATATCTTCAATCTTTATTGGTATGCATTAGTTTCTAGTTTCTTGTTATTGGGTTTATTCAAAATTATGGTATTTTTACTGTATTTTAAAAAATTAAAAATTATTTAATAATATTAATTTTATAATCAAATTTATATATTTTTATATTAATAGTTAATTTTTAGAGAGTTTATTATATAATAAAAAATGATTTAAAAATTATCATACCATAATATTAGACAAAATCTCATAAAAAAAAATTAATTATAAAACGGCTAGTATATATATATATTTTTCTTTCATCCTTTTCTATTTTTATATACATTTCCATCGTTTTCTATTAATCAGACACATCATGAACCTGTAATCATGTAATCATGTGATCATATGATATATAAATAATAAAATAAATAACATATCCAAACTAAATTTAAAGAGTTTTAAACCAGTTAATAATAATAATAATAATAATAATTATTATTATTATTATTATTATTACACATACTAATTTTTTTACAAATTTTATTTATGCAATTAAAAACGACCAAATTATAAATATATATGATAATAATCTGATATTTTCTTTTATTTTTATTTTGTATGATGCGTGAAAATAATATAATATTGTCTCCTACTATTAATTATATCCATTTTATTTGGAACAATTGATTATGATTGTTAGTTGAACAACAAATATGGATAAAAGTTCCTATCAAATTCTAAATTAAACATCAAGTTCCTATCTGGTATTAGCACGGCCCAGATGAACCTGGGGGTATTCTTATTTAATTGACAATTTGGGAGGTGGGTACACTGTACCAACCTTACTAAGAAGGTTAAGGAGACTTGTTATCTTCCTAGAGAAGTCCACTTCGACAATGGAAGAAAAGGGCAACCAATGATAAAGAAAGATAATAAATGCGAAAAGGAAAAGCTTTAACTTCAAAACCAGAAACATAGACTGGATAAAGCTCTCTCAAATAACAACATATTTCACAACTTACTAGCTGTAGCTGCATGCCATCCCATTAATCCCCATGCAAGAAGAAAAGCACCTAAAGTCTCCCCATGATCACTTCTTCAAGCTCTCAACGCAATGGATAGCTTCTCTCATCTACCAACCTCACCAAAAATTATCGAGACATTTCCACTGATCTCTTCAATCCTTAACAAAATTTTCCTTCTTATCATCATTTCATCAGCACTTCTTCAAGGTAATATTATTTAGATTGATGCCAAATTATAACGATTATATCATACAATTGTTATTGTGGAACTAAAAAATAGAGTTTTCCCACTCAAAATTGGGAATATCCCTTTTCAATATTGATCGTTAGATCATCTACCCATTAAACATAGATATCGTCAGAATTTTGGTCGGAAACGAAGTTTTGTCCACCGCAAGCAGGTTGCTGATCGCCAGCCTCGTTCCGGCCTTGCAAACGATGAATGCGGCGCTCGTAGGAGAATCTCTAGATAGGAGGATACAAGTCTCGACGCTACATTCGTTGGGAATTCTCTCGATTTCAAGCCCGCCGTCGACTGGAAAGTTTCGACAAGGATATGATATTCAATTTCTTAAACCGTTGCTGAGTTTTCTCAGAGTTAAAAATTCTCCTTCATGATAAACACGTATCCATTTTTCGGATGCTCATCCAAAACTCTCGATTACGCTTTGTTTCGGCTGAATTCGGGAGTGTTCAAAGGAAAAGGGAAACTTCTTTACACCAACATGTTAGACGGGTAGCTTGGTGCAGTATTTTCAGCTATGAAACTCTTCGAATTTTCTGATGTCGAAATTGTTATCGCCGAAATGGTATGACTGTCGAAAAGAGATTCGGCGCTGATCAGAAAAGTACAGTCAACTACAACAGAAATCTCATCCGACATGTAACTTCCGGCGACGACACGCCGCTCATGCCGAATCGGATTGAGACTTACATTTTTACTTTTTTAATGAAGATCTCAAGCAAGGACCGAAATGCGAGATAAATTTTGGACTGTTTCAGCCAGATATGACACCGGTATACGATAAAGGAATTCTCCAGTCCACAGTAGCCGCCTCCGCCACGGACCACCATCATCATAATCTCCATGTTACTTGATATTTCTTACTCATTACAATCAGCCTTCTAGTAATTCACAATCAGGGTGAAAACATAAAAGTGTCTTTAATCAATCATAAAACCAATAATAATAACAAAATTCAATTTTGATCATCCAATTACATTTTGATTGAATGCAAACAAGCTAGATCATCCATTCCAACGAATACAATCCCATCAACTCCAGCGACGGGTGCCCGAAAACGTTGGTGTCTTCCGAGAGCCGGAGCTTACGTGGATGATCTTCAGAGGAATATTGATTACGTGTGTGCTTTAGGTTTGGATCGTGGAGTCATTCAAGAAGACGGTCCGTGCTTCCTCCCGAACACAGTTCGAGCCCATGCGGCTTCCGCCATGAACGTGTACCAAGAAACGGGAAGAAACGATTACGATTGTGATTTTAAACAAACCGGAGCCGTCACCGACTTCGATCCAAGTAATTTGCTTTGATGAAACCTCTCATTTCTTTCTTTCTTTCTTTCTTTAAAATTTTTCTTTTTAACGAAGAATAATTTATTTGATGTTGCAGAATGAAAATATTAAATAAATTTAATTATAATAAAAAATAAATTAAATAAGAATAATAATTCAGTGTTTCAAAGGAAATATATATAATATAAGATATATTTTGTTGTTCATGTTGGTATTCAACTCTGTAGGTAATTATTAATAAATTTTAATATTAAATTATAATTTAACTTTAAATTATTATTAATTACGTATTAATTTTTATTTTGTTTTAGACATTTTTCATTTTGTATGTTGTAAAATAAGAAAATTTAATTATAAGAAAAATTACATTTAAAAATAATATATGAAAAAGAATGCAACTTAGAATTATCGTTTACTTTATCCCAACGTGTCTGTTTGACTGTTTCTACCATTTGTTCGGGTGTGCTCTGTACCCACGGCGCCAAACTTTTGTCTTTCTCCTTTTCCTCGTCGGTCAGTCTTTATGATCTTACAAATCCACCTCGTGAAACTCATTTTTCCCCAAATTCTAGGGTTTTAGCATTTCAAATATTGGCTCATTTTTTTGTTTACAGAGCCATGAGTAGTGAGTGGCAACCACTCCTCCAATCAATTTTCATTGGCTTAATATTCTCTTATCTCGTAGCCAAGTTAATCTCTATAGTTCTTTCGTTCAAAGAAGACAATCTCTCGATCATTCGCAACAATGAAGCGAATCGGACGAAAAACACCGCCGTTGCAGGTGTTAGTCAGAATCCTCGTGGGCCGGAGGCGGATTTGGGACTGGGACATGATACGGAGTCGATGATCGCGGAACAAGGCAGTGTGAGAAATGAGAGCTTGCCTTGCAGTGATATCGATGACGATGATGATTGGGAAGGCGTGGAGTCGACGGAATTGGATGAAATGTTTAGTGCGGCGACGGCATTTGTGGCGGCGACGGCAGCTACGTCGACCCATAAGGTTTCGAATGATGTGCAATTGCAGCTTTATGGGTTATACAAGATTGCCACTGAAGGACCTTGTAGTACTCCCCAGCCATCTGCTTTGAAATTAATGGCTCGGGCCAAATGGTACGCTTCCTTATTTTCATAATGATTTTTTTTCCTGTTAATGATGGGCAATCCATTTTGGGATATTGGATGAGACTTGTAATCTGGTGCATTAGGTTTTTTAAGTAATTGATGAATTGGAATCACATTGTAGATGTGGTTAAGGTTTAAACGTGGCTGACTTGGTTGTGTGTAAGCAATTTTCATTGTGGAAACAATGCTTTGAACTGGTAGGAACTTAGTCAGTAAGCTTAGTTATTAAAACTTTGTTTAGAATCGAGTTTCTGTATCTTTAAAGCACAGCTGTTCTATGATGAAGTTAGCAGATGTTATATATTAGTGCCAAAGTGGGTGTTCCTGCTGTGAGATGAAATCGTTAGATGCCATATATTAGTGGAAAAGTGGGTGGTTTCTGCTGTGAGATGAAATCATTAGATGCCATATATTAGTGGAAAAGTGGGTGGTCTCCTCTCTGCTAAAAGTCGGGATACAATCACTAGATGTCATATATTAGTGGGAAGTGTGGGGGTTTCCTGCCAAGAATTGGTGTGGACTAAACACTTCTAACTGTTTTGCGTTTTAGTTATAGTAAACACAACAGTTCCAAACTAAGCTTAATTGACTGAAGACAATTCACCTGTTAATGGAAATGCTTCAGTAAAACAAATCTTCGTAATAAGTGTATAATCTGCTTTACTGGGGAACATACTGATTTCTCCCAAAAAAAAAAAAGGGGGAACATACTGGATTTTTGCAGTCATGTTGTGGGAAGTTGGTTCGGTGGTAGAAGTAGTTGAGTGACTTGGGAAAGATCGCATTTGAATTATGGTGTTTCAATGTTACATATCCTTCAGTCAGGAGCTATAACTTGCCCAATTGCTTAATATATGCCTGCCTTAATCGTTTTTATGCATCTTTTTCTTTCCTTAAGAAAGATCTGTGACCATTTTCTTTCATGATATGAATTCAAATTAGTATGTGTTATGTCTGGATGCTTTTTGTTCTTGGGAAGACAGTTACTAGTTACAAGAGTGACATGGCCTATTTTCATTATTTTTTATTAATTTAAGGTAAATGATATATGCTTTCTGTTTGAAGATATGGTAGTTGAATGGTAAAATAATTTTTTATTCATCTTTTCTAGGCAAGCATGGCAGAAAATGGGTGCTATGCCTCCAGAAGAAGCAATGCAGAAGTACATTGATATTGTTACTGAGTTGTATCCTACTTGGACTGCTGGCTCATCTGTGGTGAGATCTTTATCATTTCCTTTTGTGAGCTGGTTGTTCTCTTTGGTGCTGCACTTCTGCTTAGTTTATATAGGATTTTTTGATTTACTGAATTTCTCTTTCTTCAACCATGGATGATAGAAGAGCAAAGGTGGCGAGGATGATGTTCCAAGTTCAGAAGCTAAAGGACCAATGGGGCCGGTTTTCAGCTCTTTTGTGTATGAGGAGGGATCTGGAAATGATTTGTAAGGTTTTAACATATTAAATGCATTTTCCTTTTTCTGAAAAGATATTTATATTGTCCTCACTAGTTTCATTTTGAGGGTGGCTTTTTTGTTTCGTTTTGTTGTGTTGTGCGTGTGGATATCTGTGGCATTGGAGTTGCAGGTCTATCTCAATTGCCTTTTGTTTTTGAGTTTTTAAGGAACTAGTAACTTTTTCAGTCTTTCAAATATATGGCCTATTTGTGAAAACTGTGAGTATACCTGGACATTTGTCTCCTTCCCTGCTCTTTTATGCTGGAATTGAGAAAGACCTGCAAGTTCTTATGAAATTGAAGTGGAACTGCTATATATTTGACTTAATTGTTACAATATTGTTTGGCATAGATTTGGTTTGTGGACATGTCTCTCTTATGTGATATTATCTTAAGCAAACTTATATATGTTGTGCCTATCTGCATAAAGAGAATAAAAAACTTCCCTTTATCCCTAAGGAGTACAGTTACTCTTGGCTTTGATCTTCATTTAATTTATGTTACCTATATACTAGCAATAGTAAAACTGATGGTAATCTTTTAATTTGATTCATGATAGTCTAATTTCCTCATTCCCATTATTTAATGCAAGCATCCAATTGTGCAGCTTCTACTTTTTTATTATGCCATTTTTTGTTGCCTGCATAGTCACTTATACTATATTGTTGGTCATAACAATATTCCATTTTAGATTGCAACTAGAAATTATTGTTAGAAAGAACCAACTGCAAGTCATTCTGCAGAAAATTGTTGTTACTTGGTCTGTGTGTACACATCTACCATTTTTCCTTCTAACTGCTGCTCATTAATGATGTGAACATCTCTTTTTTCTTGTCAAAAGAGTTAGTATTTTGGAAACATTAATTTTTTAGGGTAATGCTAAATTTCTTTATTTTTCAGGAAAATGGATGCTATCCATGCCTTTGCCAGAGAAGGAGAAATAAATAATCTGCTTAAATGCATTGAAAATGGTGTTTCTGTTAATTTGAGAGGTTTGATACTCTATAGTTTTCTTTTTTGTTCTATATATTATTCTTTTTGCTTTTTCCTAGTGGCGTTGATGATGTTATGTTGAAAATGGTTATATCCATCAACATATTACCGATGATGCTGAACAGACAAAATTGCTTATGATAAAACCGCTCATTTGAGCCCTTTTTTTTTTTCAACATAGTGATCGAAGCTCAAGCATATTGTTCAAATGAAAATAAATAAATAAATAAATAAGCTCTAGCATAGTGCTTAAGATAGAATTTCTTTTTTGGCTTAGTTTTCTTTTGTATTCAAGAGTGTCATGTTTTATATCACTGTTGAACGGTTAACCTTTGAAATTGCAGATAGTGAGGGTCGGACTCCATTGCATTGGGCTGTAGATCGTGGCCACTTCAGTATCACTGAACTACTTATTAGCAAGGATGCGGACGTAAATGCAAAGGTTTGTTAATATTATTTTACCCATTTTTGTTATATTGCTTTCTGTATGTAAAACAATCTTATGTGCATTTATCAAAGATCCGGAAAATCTACATTCCCTGTTTTCTGTGAGAGATGGTTTATCATCCGACACATTTTAGGATTTAAACTAAATTTTATTCTTTGAGTGGTTTGTACAAGTTATGAGACTGAACTTTTGTTGGTTAAAAGCTTTATGATCAACACATTCATTCCTCATTTTCTATCATTTGAGGTGATAATGAAGATGAATCAAATAAGTTAATGTTGTTTATGCTATTGGTTGTACAGATTGTGCCAATACCTTGGTTTAGAATATTCATTAGATGTGACCCTCTGTTCCTAGGCTTTACTCTTGTACTATTCTAGAATTTTTATATTCGCAAATTGTGGCTTATGCTTTTTGGTAAGGCTGCATACACATTATTAGATTCCTAAGTGATTCATTTTGTCTTGTAAAAATTACAGTTGCCTTAAATTTGAAATTATTGTTGAATATTGTATTTCTCAATTGGAAGGACAATGAAGGCCAAACTCCATTGCATTATGCTACTCTATGCGACCGAGAAGCCCTTGCTGAGTTTCTTGTGAAGCAGAATGGAGACATAGGCATAAAGGATAATGATGGCAACTCTCCGTGTGATCTCTGTGAGTCAGACTGGCCTTGGATGCAACGGGCTGCAAATAAAACTGACTGACTGTATCTTTGTTTCCTTGACCTGGATAGTAATTCTTGACAAGATCCGTGTGGTACATAGCTATAAATAACCTTTTAACGTTGTTCAATCTTAAAAGTACATTAATACAGGAGTAATATGTTTCTTTGCCCTTTCTTATTGAATCTCCCTTTTTTTTTCCCTTCTGATCAACAAGAACACGGGCAAAGAATGAACTCTTTTGGTGAAATGTTGCCGTTATGATTTAACTGTTGCTTGAATAGTGATATTGATTATTGTTTTGGTCATAGCATGATATTTCTAAGAAAAATACTCGTTTGTTTGTAATCTTGATGATATAGGACACATGACAAGAGCCAAAAATGGTAAGAAATGTCTAAAGTCGAAGTTCTATCTATTATTTTGATTTCTTAACCTATGCATTTTAGGTTAACATAACCAATTAAATAAAAATATAGAAAAGAATACACCAAAACGGAAAGATTGTAATTCCGAATTTAACAAACACCAAATTAAAGGGGGTAGGAAAGTCAAAACAATACCAATTTAGTTTGTGCCCCTCGCTTGTAACTGTCAATAACCATTTTTGCCGCCACTCATGTTGTAATTCATTAAGAGAGAGCCATAACCAAAACACGAAACCAAGGAAAGAAAAGAAAAACACAACTTTTCTTCTCTTTCCTCTTATCTCTTCCTCTCTCCGGCGATTGAAAATGGCGAAGGCGGTGGTTTATTCCCTTCTAACCACCGCTTTCATTCTCTTTCTAATCTCTAACTCCATCAAGCAACCCATTCTCAACAATAATACCCGTTTGACATCTCGTCGCTTAGGATACAAATTTTCTATTCCAACTTTTGACCCTTTAGTGTCACAAATGAAAAGGATAATTGAAGAGAACAAATATAATCACCACACCGAAGATGACGATCTAGAAAAAGATGCTCGTGATGTTGAGATTGAAGATGACTATGAATCATTTAGCAATGAAGGGAAGCTAAATATTACCATGAGGTTGCTTTATTTGTTTCCATTGATAGATAATGAACCAAAGGATGAAGTTGTAAGCTTAAAAGAACTTGAAGATTGGAATATACAACAAGCAATTGATCGTTTGGACTATAGAACAGAAAAAGAAATGTTATTCCATGATAAGAATGAAGACCAATTCATCTCTTTTGAAGAGTATCTATCTCAATTTTCTAAACAAGACATAGGTAATTAATTAATTTTCTAAATATTTTGATATAAAATACAATTTCTTTTCTTTCTTTCTTTTTTTTTTTCTAAAAAAATTTATTATTTAATGTTAATTAAATAGAAAAAAATGGGATGGGACATACAGAAGCTGGAAGGTGGAAACAACTTTTCATGAATGCAGATAAGGATAGAGATGGAGTTCTCAACTTTGATGAATTCAATAAGTAAATTTACATTTTTGCCCTCTTGTTGTTGCTTTCCTTAATTTATAATAAATTTTGTGAAATTTTGATCATTTTTTAAAACCAAATTTTCTTGCAGTTTCTTACACCCAGAAGATAGCAACAATGATGTAATGCAACAATGGATTTTGAGAGAAAAATTAGAGTAAGTTGCATGGTTTTATAATTTTATTTTTCAAGCTTATTCTTGTTTAATAATTACCCAAAAAAAAATAAATCAGACTATGAGATAATCTTGTTTCATTTATATTTTAAAAATAATTATAATTTTATTTTGTATGAATTAACAGGAATATGGATGATGACAAGGATGGAAAGATAAATTTTGAAGAATTTATTGAAAATATTTATTTTATCTACAAAAATTATCTTCAATATGAAGCTGATAGACCCAATTTTCCTACACCTCAAGAGAAATTTGATGAGCTTGATGTAAATAAAAACAAGTAATTTCCCTAATTTCATTTTTTTTCTATGTTATTTATATTTTCATCAATTTCAATTAAATTCTCACATTAAAAAAATATATATATTTTTCGTTTTTCAGACTATTAGAAGTGGAAGAATTGAAGCCCATTTTCACTTATCTTCATCCCGGAGAAATTTCTTATGCAAAATATTATTCAAAATATCTTATTCGCGAGGTTAGTATATAATTTGAGAACATATTTAAAATTTGGTCAAATATATATTTTTGTTAATTAAAAAAATTTAATGTATTCTATTAATTATAATTATTTTTTAAAAAAATTTATATATTAACCTAATAAATTACATTCTATATAAATTTTTTAAATTAGTGGGATTAAAGTATATATTTGAACAAACTTTAAAAGCATTATATTTTATCATAAATTTAAGTGTTTTTACTTATTATAATTAAGAGAGAAAATTTTATTTTATTTATATTAATATAAATTTAATAAGTAAACTAAGTGTATTTATATTTGTTTATTTTCAGGCCGATGATAATAAAGACGGTAATTTATCACTCAATGAGATGCTCAATCATGAATATTTATTCTATACTATAATTTATAACGAGGAAGACGAAGACGAAGACGAAGACGAAGACGATGATTATTTACATGATGAATTATAATTATAAATGACGTAAAAAATTATTGAAATTCATCAATAAACATTTTGAATGGAGACATTAGATTTCAAATTAAACATTGTGTTTGGTTACAATTTTTTTATTTTTTTAAATTAAATAAAATAGATCATATTTTAAATAATTTAAAGAAAAAAATCATTAAATATATTTCTCCTTTTTTGAAAATAAAAAATCCTTAAAATAATTAACACTTGAATATGGAAAATAAAAAATATATATATATTTTTTCATTCAGTCGTACTGTGGGATCCACACGTAAGTCCTCCGATTTCTTTGAATTTGAAAATCAACCCAAGTCATATTTACGATAATAAAATCTCAGCCGTAAAATCCGTTTGACTTTTCTCCAATAAACGTTAACTTTTTGCATAAGTTCCATGGAAAACCAAAACCTGTTAATCAAACTCTCGTTCATGGGACCCGCGTGAAGCAATTCTACTGGACCGTATCGTATTTGATAATGCCCTTTGCTATTTAAAACTTCAGATACAGGTTTGAGTTATCGAAGCTTAGCTTCACGCACAGGAAATCAGCGTCTTTTTTTCTTTCTTTCTCCGTCTTCATTTATAGGGTTTTGGGTACGCTGTTGTTTTTATTCTTCTCGTCTCAATTGGCGGTAGCATTGCAAGCTTCGGGTTCGGGAACTGCAGGTAATTTCATCATCTCCTCTTAAATTTGGGTTTTTATGTTATGGCGCTTTTATTATCATTTTATTTTATTTTATTTTTTGCTGAATTGATCGATTGGAAATTGGATTTCAATTGTATGATTCGATCTGTATTTCGGAGTTAATTTAGCTTTGTTGTTACTGTTTTAGTTGTTAATTTGTGATTTTCTCTGTTAATTTGATCAAATTTTCTGCATTATTGGATCGAATTGTTTGAACTATTCGATCGATTCTGATGCGATCTATTATACCTATTTGGCTCAATTACGGTTCTTAGGGATTAGTCATTAGAGATTTGTTTCTTTTTGATCTGTTTTCCAGAGATTTAAGTATTAAGTGGATTTTTGTTGGGATGAGTCAAAGGGTTAATTTTGGAATGACTATTATTTAATCTGGTTCGTTTTGTGTTCAGAAATCTTCGTCAAAATTTCAACACCTTGTTTGTTTCCGTAGAATTTCTCTCGGTGACATGCAGCTATTACAGAAGCTTTAGATTTTGCAAGTTAATTAATAATAGGAGAAATTCCACGATTCATCAAATTACATCTTAAAATGACATTGCTACTGGAAATTGGATAAATAGGTGCAAGTAGGTAATGCTGGCTATTAACATATTACACTTGACAGCTTGCACGTAAGTGTGCACAGCTCACAACCGTCTTGAATTTTGCACTCTCACTTATGTGACTTAGGTCCTGCACATCACATCACTTGACTTGCTGGGCTTTTAGTTTTAGGTTAGCTGTAATGATGCCCACCTTAACTTCTTTATGTTAGCCAACGTCAATTTTATGACTGATTTTGTTGGCTCATGAAAATTGTATTTTGGCATTGAGAAAATTTTTGAAGACAAGAAATACAATAAAAAATCTGGAAAATTGAGAAATAAATTTTCATAAAGATTCTAGAGAGAGGCAGTGTTGTATCACTGCACATTCCAGTGTGCCGTGCCCTAATAATAAGTTTATAAAAATGTTATTAATTGATTGGTTGATGAAGACTTGAGTAGTCCTTTGATTTGTTTTATTATATCTGCTGATATTGCTTCACAGCCCACAAGCAGTATTATCAGTATGGTTATACTGATTTTTGAGAGTTATTTTGTGGTTTGTGCTTAGATATCTTCCCTTAATTGATTAAGGTTTACTCAGCTTTTAGTTTGCGCTCTGATTATATTTTAAAAAGATGTAATAGTTACTATCTTTGCAGTAGCAGATTTTTGGAATAGAATAAAGTTAACGTTACTGTACTTAAATTATTTTATTTTAGTTTCCACAGTATTTTTGTTGATAAACGATTTATGTTTTAAAAAAATAAACAAAAGATGATCTGAACGCAGTTGGCAAAACAATGTCTTGTATTTCATTAATTGCACTTTTTTTTTCTGTTTTCTTGGCAACAAATATTCGCCATTCTTGTCTAGTTAGCTCTTGAATGGTATGGGTCTGACTAACTGAGTAATTGATGCTTTCAGATAAAATATGGCCATGGAAGTTACCCAGGTTCTTTTGAATGCACAATCAATAGATGGGACTGTGCGGAATCATGCAGAAGAAAGTTTGAAACAGTTTCAGGAGCAAAATCTTCCTAGTTTCTTACTGTCACTGTCTGGGGAGTTAGCAAATGATGATAAGCCTGTTGATAGCCGTAAATTAGCTGGTTTGATACTTAAGAATGCTTTGGATGCCAAGGAGCAACACAGAAAATTTGAGCTTGTGCAAAGATGGTTGTCATTGGATGCCAATGTGAAGACCCAAATTAAGTCATGCCTGTTGAAGACACTAACTTCTCCTGTACCTGATGCTCGATCAACTGCTTCTCAAGTTATTGCTAAGGTTGCAGGCATTGAGTTGCCACAGAAACAGTGGCCTGAGCTGATAAGCTCACTTTTATCAAATATTCACCAGCTACCAGTCCATGTTAAGCAAGCCACTTTGGAGACTCTTGGGTATTTGTGTGAGGAAGTCTCTCCTGATGTTGTAGATCAAGTTCATGTAAATAAAATACTTACAGCTGTGGTTCAGGGCATGAATGCTTCTGAAGGCAACAATGATGTTAGGCTTGCTGCTACCCGGGCATTATACAATGCTTTGGGCTTTGCTCAGGCAAACTTTAGCAATGACATGGAGCGTGATTATATCATGAGAGTTGTCTGTGAAGCAACACAATCCCC
>JAVXUL010000008.1:17177128-17199197 GCA_035590515.1 Trichilia minutiflora | reverse complement strand
ACTCAGGCAAATTGCCAACAGATCATCACAGTTCTGCTTCAGAGCATGAAGGACACTCCAAATGTTGCTGAGAAGGCATGTGGGGCTCTTTATTTTCTTGCCCAGGGTTACGAGGATGTGGGACCATCATCTCCTCTGACACCGTTTTTCCAGGAAATCGTCCAGTCCCTCCTCACTGTTACTCACAGAGAAGATGCTGGGGAGTCGCGATTAAGGACTGCTGCATATGAAACGTTGAACGAAGTGGTGAGGTGTTCAACTGATGAAACAGCACCTATGGTGTTGCAACTGGTCCCTGTCATCATGTTGGAGCTTCACAAGACTCTTGAGGTGCAGAAGCTTTCATCCGATGAGAGAGAAAAGCAAGGTGAGTTGCAGGGCCTTCTTTGTGGGTGCTTGCAGGTCATCATTCAGAAGCTAGGGTCATCAGAGCCAACTAAGTATGTCTTCCTGCAGTATGCGGATCAGATAATGGGTCTCTTCTTGAGGGTGTTTGCTTGCAGAAGTGCAACTGTCCACGAGGAGGCCATGCTTGCCATTGGAGCCCTGGCCTATGCAACAGGCCCAGATTTTGCAAAATACATGCCTGAATTCTATAAATATTTGGAAATGGGTCTTCAGAATTTTGAGGAGTATCAAGTTTGTGCAGTTACTGTGGGTGTTGTGGGGGATATTTGCAGAGCGTTGGAGGAAAAAATTCTGCCATACTGTGATGGGATTATGACACAACTTCTCAAAGATTTATCCAGCAACCAGTTACACCGATCTGTGAAGCCTCCCATATTCTCATGCTTTGGTGATGTAGCTCTAGCAATTGGAGAGAATTTTGAGAAGTACTTTATGTATGCTATGCCCATGCTCCAGAGTGCCGCAGATTTGTCAGCTCACACAGCAAATGCAGATGATGATATGACAGAGTATGCCAACTCACTGAGAAATGGGATTTTGGAGGCGTATTCTGGAATTTTCCAAGGGTTTAAGAATTCCCCCAAAACCCAGCTTTTGATTCCATATGCACCTCACATCCTTCAGTTCTTGGATAGCATGTACATGGAAAAAGACATGTGAGTTCTGCTAATAGATACTCTTGAATGGTTTACATTTTGAAATAGTATACATCTTTGATTTTCTGGTTGATGACTTTCATTTATCTTTCTTTCTCCAGGGATGAAGTGGTGATGAAGACAGCTATTGGTCTCCTCGGAGATCTTGCCGATACACTAGGAAGTAATGCAGGTTCTTTGATACAGCAATCTCTTTCCAGCAAAGACTTTTTAAATGAATGTTTGTCTTCAGAAGATCATATGATTAAGGAATCTGCTGAATGGGCCAGGTTGGCTATTAACAAAGCCATATCTGTTTGACCCTATTGCCATAGGACATGGTCTTTCCTTTCTAACGAGTCGCTGCATGCATTTGGGTGTGTTGAGTTGGGGTTGAGAATTGCATGTGTCAGGTCATCATCACATTTTAGACAACAGAAGTTGTTGAGTCTTCAAGTTGTCACTAACTCTTGCATCAGCACCATGGGGTCGGGTTGTTCTTTGGTTATGGAGGAAGTGAGTAGTGGCAGCATTACTGAAGTGGGTGAAGCCCTACATGTAAAATCTTCATCGGAGAAAATTTATTGTCGTAGAGGATTGAAACAGTGGAGGAAGAGCTGTAATTTTGACATACTGATTATGTACAAACTAGTCCTGCATCATTGGCAGCAGTTTGTTTGCCCTTGTGCCTGGCACCAACTTGAATTAGAAATAATCCCACAGTCATCTTGGTGTTCTCATGGGTGGCTATAGATGATCCGAATGGATAAATTTGACCGAGTTGGTTCTGGTTTGGTGATGCTTAAAGTCGACGACAACCCAAAACGGCGACACTTCAGAAATCTTCTTCCTTTATCCAAATTCTGGTTACTGATTTTCCCTCTTTACTCTTTCTTCTTAACTTTGAGTCCGCATCAGCTCATTGGTATGTCTTGTAATAGTCAGGTGGTTATTCATTTCATCTACATTCTTCATATACATACACATTTTGGTGAATTTGGGGTTCAAAAAACACAAAATTTAGATCATAAGACAAAAAACAACACCACATTTTGCATTTGCATTATTCATATTTCATTTTTGTTCATGTTTGGTACTGTCTTTCAAGTCAAATGTCAAATACATGCATTCATTCATAAAAAAGATTTTCATTTCGTCTTGTTTCTTCTAAAAAAAAAGGCACAGGGTTTTTAGTTTGAGCTTTTCTGTCTTGGGAAGAGGCAGTGTTTTTTGTGGTCTTGCCTCCTTATGTTATTTTTCTAGTGATGTTATCAAATCTAAATTAATTTGGGTATTCTGGGATTCTCTTCTCTTTTTTGCCTTTTTTTTTTTTCTCTTTACTTCTTGGATCTTCTCTCTAAGCATATTATGCGATAATGTCAGTCCCCTGCTTTGATTGCTATTGTGATACTTTTAGCTTTTACTTTCTTTCATTTTCTTTGAAAGAAAAGTTAAAAATAAATGTTTGATAACATTAATTTTGTTGGGATTTTTATGTTTTGACATTGATATTTAACATATGAAGTTTTTAGGGTTTTATCATTTATCTCTTCTGAGATTTATAATATTTTATTTAGGTGGTACTTTAGTTAGATGACGAGAATGCAAAAATAGTATTTATTTGTCTTCTTTGTTAAATTTATTTTTTATAATTATTTTATATATAATTAATTAATTTTTATTATTGAATCGTATATTTATTTGTGATTATAAATAAAAAATAATCAAATATTTAATAATATTATAAAATTAATTTAATTTAATTTTGTTATTAAATTATATTTAACTATTATTTCAAAAAAAAGATTATATTTAAATCCTGGAGTGATAGTAAAATATTATCAAATTTTAGAATAGATAATTGATAATAACTCAAAAGTTTTTATTTCATAATAATTATACCGTAGAGTAGAATTCACTCACCACTTTCAAATACCAAATAGGTCTATGTAAGTTGAAGAAGGACAAAACAAATAGAAAAGGCAAGTTTATTCTTTGAAGGTGGTTTGGAGAAGGCGCTATGTGTCCATTCATCAACCCACCCCCTTTTGTTTGATATGATTGCCGCAATGATACCAGCCATATAATAGCAAAGCAGTGGGGAGGGGGAAGGTGGACAATTTTGAGTTTTCACAGGAGGGAAGTTTTATTTAAGGCGAATGAGTTTTGTAAGATGTCAAATACTTTGTTCCTATTTTCTTGTAACAATTTTTTTCTAATTTTAAAAATTATGATAAATTTTTTAAATTTATTATTATTATTATTATTATATTTTAAAATAAAATTATCATTATATTTTTGATAATAAATTAAGTAATTATTATTATGTCTCTAGTAGAGTAGTGGAGTGAATTTAGTAGAGTGAATGTATATAAAAAATGATGAAGTTTTTGTATTTAGTATCGTTGCGCGTAGGTTTTATATACATGTTTTTTGGTTAAGGATAGCTGTCAGATGATCTGTAAAATCTTATTTCTAAGATATGCGTCAATTTTGTGTTCGACTGGTTTAGGTGATGATTAAGTATTGATTAGGTATAGGAGTTTCTCTTGGAGTATTATAATAAAATAAAAAAATTAGTTTTAGTTTTTTAATTTTTTTAGGGATAAAATAGATTTTAAGAGAATAATTGTTATAATTTTTAAATTTTTAAAAAATATATATCATATAAATATAAAGTAAGGGATAATTATAATTAACGAAATTATTGGAGTATTGGTAGTCGTCGTTTTTATTTAAAATTAATTTGTGACGAAAGCCCAAACCTCTACCTAACCATATCTATTCTAAAAAAATAAAATAAAAATAAAAATTCTAATAATAACTAAAATAAAATAAAAATGAATGCTATCTGCCACTCACATTATTGTGTACTAAGAGTGGTACTACTACTTATGAAGTGGCATAAAGCGTTTGCTGCTGCTATATGGCCACCAGTCCATCTAATTTAATCACGTTCAGCTGAGCTCTCTTAGGCCTTTTATTTTTCTTTTTAATAATTTTTTTTAATGTTTCGGGCAGCTAAATTCCTTTTTATTTGATGCACATCTTAAATTCGAATACAAATAAATATTAGAAAAAACGAAAAAAGATTCACTTATACTCTTATAATATTCAACAAAACCCTCTTAATTATAGTATCCTCTTAATTATAAGGATATCTTAATTTGGTGTCAATCAAAATTTATCAATATTAATTATAGTATAGTATAGTCTAAAATCTTTTAGGTCATTTTTATATATATTTATTCTTGGCGTAGGATTATAGTATAGTATAGTATATATATAGTATAGTATGGTCTAAATTAGGGTTGTCAATTGATTATACAGGTACCTATATTATCCTATCTATATTTATATTTGTTTTTTTAATTTTTCATTTGTATTCGTATCTATATCTATATCTATATATATATATCCGTATCCGTATCGATATTCATTTGTATTCGTATTCTTATCCATATATATATATAAATCCGTATCCTTATGGATATTTATTGATATCTATTTTCATTTTAATAATTTCTTATATTAATAATTTATATATTAAATTTTATTTTATAATTAATAATTAAAATACTGAAATATTTAATTAAATATAAAAAAATTCATATTTTTTTAAGGATATCTTCTAATTTATGAAACATTGGTTATCTCTTCTTAATTACCTTTTTCTTCTGTCAAAGTACTCGTATACACATTTGAAGTATATTTGCTATAAGCAATTCTCGTTCACAAAAGAAAATTAATGCCAATTGATTTTTAGTCATTAAAATAATATAATAAAATTTATTCATTGCAAATAAAAAAAAAAGTCAACAAATTATTCTACAGTAACTAGGAGTAAGTAATAATTAGAAAGATATTTCTTGACAATAATTTATCTTTCATAAATAATTAATACATATATTATGAAAGACAAATTAAATTTTATTTATTTTGATAAAAAAGATATCAATTGGATTTGAATCAAAATTAATGTCGTTGATTTGAAAAATAGATATAAATTTATCTATTTTATAATATCTATAGATATTTTCTTATATTTGTATCCTATTTATTTTTAAAATGAATATCTATTTTTTCGAATTTTAATTATCCGTACCCCCAAAAATAAATAGATATTCATATCCTTTTATCAAATTTAGTGTACATTATTTTTACATTATATATGTATATATATCAATAATTACTATATTGAATATCAAAAACTATTATAAATAACAAATATAAAAACCTTAATAAATATTTTAAAAATATTTGTTACCAAAATCTATCTATCTATCTATCCATCTATATACCCCGTAATCCTTCTCTAGCTTGTCCCTCCTCAAACCCTAAATTAATAATTTTGTTATCAAATTTAGTACTTGATATCATTATGTATGTTTTGCTCTTTATCACAAACTCTTATCATTTTGTTCCCCAACAACCTCGAACAACTATCAGAAAATTGCGTTTTATTTGTTTATTTTACTGAACTGGGATTATAGATTATTAATTACTGAATGATCACCACTTTAATTACCCGTCTTTACCAACATATGGTCTCCTAAAAGATGATTAATTAGTGTTACTAAAATGATTAATAAATAGAAAAAAAGATTAGTGTTGTTGGGGAGAGTACACTACAATTTCAAAGGAAATGTTTGTGTTTTTGTCATTTCCTTTTTGGTAGTGCTTTGCTTTCTTCCTCCTCCCCCTTCCTTCCCACTAATAATTCCTCACCCAAAATTCAACTCTTCTTTTCTATCCTCTCTAATCCCGATTTGATTTCTTGGGTAGGCCACTCAACTTGTTTGTCTCCACTCGTTAAAAGTTTTGAAACCCAAATATGAGGATTCAATTTTGCACGATTATATGGTATAAACTTAGAAAATTTTGTGGGCATGAGAGGTCAACACCCTTCAAACCATGCTTAATTTGATCTTTTTAAGAGGTGTTTTTTTTGTATGCTTATTCAATTATTAGACCATATCGTTAAAATTGTTTCGCTTAAGATTAAGACTTTCTTGAAGAAAATCATTGTTCCCACTATAAAATGGTTAGAGCGATAAAATGGAACTTTGGAGAAGCGAAAGTCCACATATCATCACCATCCACTTAGGGCAAAATAAATTTTCTCACTAATTTTGGTTTGTATGAAGGGGGAATGATAAATACCCTATAATTTTATTAAATGACAATTACCACTTGATTTATATTTTATGATAAAGCCTTCTGAAATTTGAAAGTCACGACAATTACACTCCTGAAATCCATTCTATCCCTAAAAAGGTTAAATTAAGGACTAAAAGTAATTTTGTAATTTTATTAAAGTATTTTATCATTTTTCATATACATTCACTTCATTAGAGATATAATAATAATAATTACATAATTTATTATTAGAGATATAATAATAATAATTACATAATTTATTATTAGAGATATAATAATAACTTTATCTTAAAATAAGACAATAATAATATTTTAAAAGAAAAAATTGCCACAACTTTTAAATTTCAAGAACGAGTTGTTACAAAAAGATAGAGTAAAGGGTATTTTATGTATATTTTTAATTTATAAAAGTTTATAAAATATAATAAAAAATTAAAAATTATAATAAAAATGTTAAAATTTATAACCAGAAAAAATTTAAGACAACTGATTTTTTAAATTATTTTTAATTATGACCATCTTGAAAAATGAAATGGTCATAAATTAATAAGCAATGAATATGAGTGCTAGCTGTGATCACATTATTATTAGTTCTATACTATGTACAAAGAACAAGGAAAGCAGAATGACTTGTGCAAAAGCAAAAGCAAAAGCAAAATTAGGTTATAGCCAATAAGCTGAAAATGGCTCCTAGACTTTGAGCCATGCAATAAGGAACTGTTTGGCTTTGTCCTCTCACATGCATACAAGCAAAACAATTACTGCTGCTTCTTTATTTTTTTTAATTCTTTTTTTATGATGAATAAATAAAAATAGGGAAGTTGACTTTCTAGGGTTTGTGGGAAAAAGAGGCTTATTGCAATTTCATCGTCATAATTAATGATTCTGTTGCTATTGGGTGGGGTGGGGGTGGGGGTGAAACCCCCACATACATTTCCTACCACTCAACGATTTCAGATATTATAAAGGAACACCATTTCTTCCATCTACTACTACTCTTCATGTGAAGCAATATTAGGTCATTTCCTAAAACCTTCATCCATGGCTGCTCTTAGATTCAATACCACTCTTCTTGTTCTTTTCACTCTTCTCATCATTCCCTTACTATCCAATTCGTCAGGTAATTAAGAATAAACAATGCTCTAATTTATATTATCAGCTCCTTTTTCTTGATTTTTAATCTCAAATCTTTTATTTTGTAGGCATAATTGTTGAAAGCTTCAAAGTTGATGACATGCTCCATTCAAACGCACTTCACAGGGTGCGTAGGGTGCGTGTATATCTATATATCCCAATGCATTCAAACATACCAATATTAATACATCATTTTAATATTTTAGATATAATGTTTATTTATTTTCATTGTTAATATGTATTCTTAATTTGAACACATGTTAACATAATTTATATTTCATTTGTTTCTTTAATTTATTTATTTATTTGTGTAAATTAGGGCGAAGTGGGAATGAAAGTGAGGAAGTTCCTGAGCTTTGAGCATGAAGTGCTGGATTACGATGATGCAGGAGCAAATCCAAGGCATGACCCAAGAAGAAAACCTAGCCCTGGGGGGAAACCTTGAATAATATTTCCATATTTTTATATAATATATGACTTTAGTTAAGCCCTTAATTTATTAAACTTATCATTATATATATATTAATTAAATAATAGAAACTCTACTCTCTCTCTCTCTCTAGAGGGTTTGATCATCTATGAGAAAATATTTTAAATGAGTTTAATTAAATATTGTATCAATAAATTATTAACCCTCAAGCTGCAGCTTGTTATTGGGGTTTATAAAATAAGGTTTTTAAAATATGATTTTGCGTTGTATTATTTTAGATTCTCTTCTATGTTCATTCTTCTTCTATCATTGGCTTATTCGCCATTCTTATGAAATAAATAAACAATTAAAATTTGAATTATTCATGGTTTCATACCAGCAATATCTAGCAGAGGAAAGAATTTTTATCGAGTTTCTATAAATTATGCATATTGAAGATGAAATATGTTTAAGATTAAAATGTTTATGATGTAATCTATGATGATTATAGAATATAAATAAATGGGTTGTTGATAAATCAAATTTGAATACTGTCGATTCGGACTTTTCCAAGGATTTGAAAAGAAGAAGAAGAAGAAGATTGTTGATAAATATCAATTATAAAATAAAAATAAACATTTAATAAATATTTTTAATTGTCATTTTTGTAAATTAATAAGTAAAAACATAATAATTAAAAATAGATTAAAAAAGATAAATTCACTCCTGAAATTTGGTTAATTTATGTTTTACTATTGTTTAAAAATTTATCAATTAACAACCCAAGCGTTAGTTTAAACTATCAATTTAAATGAAAAAAGAAAATGTAAATGCAGCATTTTTAATCAAAATTAACATTTTAAACTATCAATATTTTTATTTTCATGAGTATTTTTAAAATTTATACAATTAAAAAAGTTGAATGCACCAAGTTTTAGGGATGAAAATGGCTTTTTCTCTTATAAATGTCACTGTAGTCTATGATTAAATGGGAAGAAACTGGCAAGACAATAAGATCACTGCAGAGAGAAAAGATAAAAGAATTTATTTGCACCTCAACTTTTTTGTGATCAATCCAATACTGCAATAACTGTAACGCTATGTCAATTTTTTGCAATTTCAAATGTAAATTAGGGTTTGATTTTGGTACCAAGTCTGAGCGTATTCAAAGCAGAAATAGCAATCTCTTTAAAATAATAATAGAAAAAATAAAAAAAAAAATCTCCCCGCCCTTATTCTTTCTTCCAATTAATGACCACAAGTTTTGACTGAATACTATTGAGATTTGAAAATTTTTTCATATTTATCCAAGTCAAATTACATAATAAAATAGATCTTTTTACATCCTTGAAACTCTTCAGTGACACTTAAATTTAAATAATAATAATAATAAGATAGTACTTAGATTTTAGTGGAGTTGAGGTCCCCATTTCCACTTCAAAACCTGTACTCTTATGGCTTGTTTGTGCTTTTGTAAGTTATAGCTCTATCAGAATCATACGAACATTGATTTTTGCATTTGCTAAATGGAAATGCTTGAGAAAGAGAAATGACATGAACTTAGTAAGTTCAAGTAAAAGATATTAGCTCTCATATCATGTTAGTTAATTGCTTGTTTGTTCGATATTGGTATTTGAGATCAGGTGCAATAAAAAACCAAATCGCAATATCATCACAATCAGTAATCATGATGAATGTTTTCTTATATCGATCAGATAATTAATCAAACTAATAGTTCTTGACTTAGTAAGAAAATAATAATAGTTATAAAGCAATGAAGTAGGCGTTACAGAAATTGGAATAACAGTCAACAATAATGAAGAAAACACATTTCCTAAGTCCATACCCACATTTCTTGGCTAAAATGAACCATTCTGACTCTATTTCTACAGTCAACCAAATTATACTCATATCTCTAAAGCAATAGCATTCAAGAAAAGTGAATGCAGACCAAATTTCCACCAGATGGACATTAAATTAATGCTGCTAAAGTATACCAAGAAGCTAACTAATTGGTTGTCATAATCACTTTATTCTGCTAGCCGGTCATTAGGTCTCACAACAGTTATATGCAGTAAGAATTATGATAACATTCAAAGAAATGATAGGAGTGAGATGTTGATGTGTGTACATACTTATGTGCTCAGAGCAGTATAAAGTTTTATGGAGATTCTTCCAAGTTACCTAAATGTCTACTATTAAGGTGCTATACTAGTACAATTCCCTTGATTATACAGACAAAAGGGCTGAATGAATTCTATGTGATTATATACATTTTCAGGAAAAGAGTTTTTCATAAAGAAAGCATAGATGACATCCATATTCCGAGTGAGACAATACTAATAGTAGCAAAAGCCTGGGCAAATTCAATCACGAAATTTTGTTGCTGAAGTGGCAAATTTTGCCAGTCTGTCCGTCTGAGTGCAAGCCAAAAACAAGAGTTCACCAAAAAAAAGAAAGAAAAAGTCAGATTGCGTTCCATAACTTCCTGCAAGTTGCTTAGCTTAACAATTATTTGCCAGCTCACAAATCTAGTTAGTTCAATTGGGATTCAACAGGATAAAAGAAAATCATACGAATCCTAAGAGGTGCATACCCTAAATCGGCAATGACAATGCTTACATTATCTTGTGAGTGTCGGTCCTGCAGAACACATGTAGTTATAAATTAAATAAACAACCAAGTAAAGAATAAGACTGTTTTCTGTGTGTATAACGAAAACATTCTCTGCATGTTTCATTACCAAAGCTGCTCGTGCAAGTGCTTCACAAGGTAGCTGAAACAGAAAAAAAAGGGACGTTAACACTGATCATGGAATAAAATCTTTTTACTAAAATGAGGTGTGTGAAACTGAAAATCAGTAGAAAGACGAATGATAACCTGGACATCTCCTTGCTCTTGAAGATCGTTCCTAACAAATTGAACTGCATCTGAGCTGAAACAGTAAATAGCAAACAAGTGAGTGTTTTCTCCTGCCATATTAAAAGTAACCGTTGGCCACTTGCAGGCACTTAAGGATTACAAATTAAACCAAGACCGTGATGGTTGAAAAACAAACTAATTCATATAATCCCATAATCCGTCAGATGCTAACAGTACAAATTCTGCATCTTGCCCAAGAGCTAATTGAAAAATATCTGGTGATGCAATAACCAGGTCCTTGTTAAAATTCACTCTGCACAACATAAAATGTGTGTACTGTCATAACAATCTTGTGATTTTCGAAGTGGTATGGTGAGTATTAAATATAATATAACTTGGAAAATTTTCCTAAATAATATATGTAGCAGTTGCAAGCATAACATAGTGACCTGAACTAGAACTTCAAATTTTTAGAAGGTCTATATCGCATGTATCCATTTATTGGAAAGATCTAAATGATGATCAATACAAACTGCTTCTCTGATTCTTTTAATTTCTTGAAGAGAGGCCTGACTGCTTCCATATGGCCGATGAGGATTAGTTAGTACATCTGCTTTTCCTGATCGAGATAGAACCTACATTGACATATAGGTTAAGAGTAAGCGAAAATCATGAAAAGAATTGAAGGTTTAGTTCCATTCAATTTGACAGGTAAACATTGGATCATTACAAAAGCTTGCCTTTGTACATACCACACACGAGTCACCAATATGCGAGATGAACAAAACATCACCTCCAATGAACAAAACAGTGGCCCTTGAACTGGATTCATCCTCCTCTGCATTCATTTCAATCCTTTACAAAATGAAACATAATCTAAAACTTCAATGCAATGATATAGAATACACAATCATCTTAAGACTACATACTATTGCATAAATTATTCCAAAGAAAAGAAGAATTTTCGCCCAAAATATATACCGGCTCAACAATTCAACAATTTTGCATCAGCATTGTCGAAAACCTCCTCTAATGCCTTCTTAATAGCATTGAAATCTTTTCCACGCAAAAGCAATCCACCTTACAGAGATGAAACACACTCCTTGTATAATTCATCCCTGCGATTCGCAGACCAGATCATTACCAACATGCAAAACAAACTATAGAATCTAAGTAGTTCCATATGCAATATTCACTTCGTAAGCAGAATAACACTGAATTCTAGTTAAGATTCATGAACAAATGATGAACATTTATTTATTAACATAAACATATTAAATGGTAACAACAAATTAGTAAGATAATAATGAAGAACCCACGATTCCATAAGATACATATAGAACACAAAATCATAAACAACAACCAATTAGTAAGTGAATTGACAATTAAGCATATCGGGTAAACCTAAGAAACTTGACCGAAGAGACTCCACCATGGCCATCAAAAACAGCTGCAAAAGAGAACCCTTCAAGACCATCCGACTTTATAACAACATCATCTTCCATTTCTTCACGTGGGCCCTCAAAACTAGCCGATCCTCATCGTATTCCGGCAACCCCGCCCAAGGAAGACGGCGCGTTTATTACAATCGCCGAACAGCAGTGGCTTTTACGGTTAACAAGGTTGGTTTCGATAGTGGGCTTGAAGTTCGAGTTGTAGTTAAGCCTCGTTAAGAGAAATCTCTGTAACTGCTGACTCAACAACGCTATTAAAGAACTTAGTGAGTTGGAAGGAAGGAGTTCTCAAATGACTTGAGAGGAGTGAAAGAAAATTTTTTAAGTGGAGGTGCATGATTTTGAGCGAAGGATAAGAGAGACGTTCGAAAAACAGAAAGCTTGGCCTCATAACTGACTTTCAACGGATTATTTTCCCTTCTAGTCTAGAAGCTGTAGCGTACCGCAAATTAATTTAGTACGGACTCTGCCACGTCAAATTTTTATTGATTACAGGGCAACATTTGTGGTTTGCTTTCGGTTGTATGAAGTCTACTTAATGTGTGGCTGCGATTTGGCTGTTTTTGCTGTAATTTACAGTATATGCTGCTGCAAATTTAAAACCTATTTTTCTAAATAATTTTTTTAAAAAAAATTAAAATAGATATATTAATATTTTTATTTATATTATCATGTTATACATAAAACTATCATTCCTTTTTATGTCAAGATCAGTTATCCATGAGCTTATTGAATGAATTAGAGTTTGAAGGTTGCTCATTTCTAATTTTTTAAATTTAAATTACTTAAAAAAAAAATTTAATTTTTCATATTTTTTTATATGAACCTGTATTATAACTGATTGAATTTTTATGATTAAAGTGTAAGTTTAATACAAAACTGTTTTTCTGTTTAGAGTAGAATCGATTTCCAAGATTGTTTTGCCATCCACATTTCATCATGTATTCATTCCTTTCCTTTCTATCTGTCAGTTGTATTATTAACTATCAAAAGCTTTCAATTCAAATTCCTCTTCATTTTCTTGCTCATATTAATTCATGGGCTACCAGATTTGATCAACCTTCAGTAACCCAGATTACAGAATCATCCTCTTCTGATATGGAGGAGCTAAAATCTCTCCAAAATTCTACTCGTGCAGAAAAATGTAACAAAAAAGATTGTGAACATTCACCAAAAACTAATTAACATAAGGTAATGCAATACACTAGGGATCTTTCAAGAGGACAAAAATTATGAAACTGAAACATTTAGCTAACATTCTAATACCATTTTTGTTTTTCCAATCTTTTTAAGTAAATTCTTCCTTTAAATAAGTTGGTCCTGGCTTGAAAGGGTCAGTTTCTTCATATGCATCAGGTCGGTAGAACCCTAAATCATTTACACGATTACTGAGCACATGAAGGATGGCTTTCTTCTTACCTCCATACTCATTCCGGTTGTTCTCAACATATGCCGTTGCCTCAGCAGCTACCTCATTCACAAAATCAAATCGATTATCTTCTGATAGCAATAACCTCTCAATGTCCATCGTTATGAGTTTTCCACCTTCCTTTATGTTTCTCACTTGCTCCTCCAAGAATGGAATTCGCTCCATCTTGTACCTCAGCATGTCATCCTTCTTTGTCTGAAATAAACAAACAAAAAAACTTCCCTGTAACTATATCCATTGATGCGAGAGACAGTTTGAGCAGATCATGATCAGATAAAGCATTAGATAGACATCAAGTCATCAATGCTGTATTTTGGTTTGATAACATTCAAGTCTTTTCCCATGTACACAAAGCTTCTGTGACAGATTTGAAGTAAAAAATTTATCCCAAACACTGTACTATCATGAATATCAATCTTCAAGATCTACATGTATCACATACACACATGGCAAGCGACTTCCAATCTCATTTGCGAATAATTCCAGAAACAGTCCATGGCAAACATAATCTGAGATTTCACCATTTTATCATCTATGGTTTAACTCATTCCCAAATTTGTAATCCAAATCTCTCAAGTAACTTGCCCATATGTTCGGAATGACTAACCAAAATTTCATCTAAAAAGCTAGCTATTATGGCTTCCTTTGAGACTTTGGTGCTTTTGCTTTGCTTTGCTTTGAAAGCAACATCAACTTTTAATAGAACCCAGATATTTACCACTTTTATTTTACAGCAGACACACCACTATACCAAAAAAATCCGTAATGAAAACAAGATAATTCCCCAAGCTTGAATAAAAATAAAGAATCAGATCAAACCAAACCAAATTCTTGATGATGAATAAGACAAAAAATAACTCATCCTATCAACTCAATATCATCTACACAAATACAAACATGTTCTACACAATTTCATTACATAAATATTTTTATTCTGTCAGAGCATCAAACGAATAAACAAACAATAAAAAATATCACTTTCTAAAATTTTGAGCTTGAAATTATTTATATGGCAGTATGCAATTAAAAGAGGGAGTAATTTTTCTTAATCACCAATTTTCTCCGCCGCCAAATACGCCGACCCCGACCATCGTTTTTGAGCTGAGAAATAACCTGAAAGGAATTCGGCTATAAAGAGAACAAAGAAAATATAAATTATTGATTGAATTATAGGCTTTAAAAACAAATTAAAAAATTTTTGAAACCTTTGATCGTAAACCCCATGAGTTTCCCGCGCTTAACTCTATCATCTGCAGCCAAAAAGAAGAAATAAATAAATAATTTAGTCGAATCAAATAATTACAAAAAATTACAGAAAAAAAATATTGGGTTTGTAAAAAGGATCATTACAGGAGAAGCTGAGAGAGAAACGCAAGCGGAAGTGAAGACAGCCATTGCTGAGCTGAGCTGAGCCAGGAGCGAGTGTCTGCGAATTTTCTTTTCTTTTCCTTCCTTTATTTTTGGATAAAGTAAAGGTTATTATCATTTAACTCCCTCATATTTTTCTTAAATTACTAATTGAGCGAAACTTTCCCTGAATTATTAGCAAGCAATAGACGGGACGGGAGTCATAATGAACTCAGCTTACATAATCTTTTATTTAAATGAATTTTTGTTCATTAATTTAAATGCTTCATTTAAATTTATAAAGCTAATTTTATTAATATTTTATAGACATTATCTGTCATTATTAGTTCTTATTTGTACTGTAATGGAATATTATAAATTTATACCAAAGCAAATTAAAGAAGAATATGAAATCAGGGCATCTCTTGCAAATTTTTTAATTTTTTTAGTACTAAATATATGTAAATTATATGACAATAAATTTGAAAATTTTGATTGTAGTAGTGTTTCTTCTACCATTTTTTAATCAACATAATATTATAAAAGTATTCTCAATAATTTTTCTTTTTAGTTTGGATGAATATAAATAAAGAGATAATAAATTAAATAATGATATAATTAAATCAAATTTGTATTAAAAAATTAACAAATATATTAAATTTAATTTTGATTTTCTGAATTTATTTATTTTTTTAAGAAACGATAAATTAATTAAATATATATTTTTTTAATAAAAATTTTGATTGATATTTTTTATTAAATAATTACTAATAATGTTATAAAATAAATTGTGTATAAATGAATCTTAATTATATTTAAATGAATTATGATTAAATATATCATAATCATGTTCACAAATAATATACGAATTAGGATCATATTAAGTTTGATTAATAAACTAATTGTATTCGAATTTAATCATTTTCGCTTCCTTTATCGAAGTACATCCATGTTTAATATTGAGATGTGATGTCCCTAGCAACTATGGGATAGGTGTACTAAATACTAAATAACAAAGAAAAAATGTGTGTGTTAAAATAAAGATCCGTGTTACCAAAGATTTTGTTTTTAACGTACGTGTTGAAAAACAATACAAATAGTTACATACATTCAGCCAGCCCCTGCTCGCTCTGGATAATGAACGGAAACTGAGAGATTATATTACTTTTGCCTTCTACAGGAATTGGCATGAAGAAGAATGTTAATAATGTCATTAATATGCAACTTTTTGTTTGTATTTCATCCTAAGATTGTATAACCTTTTCTGCAAAGGAAATTTCTCATCTTTTTTCCCTGGTTTGTCCAAATAGAACACAACTTTTTTCAGAGTTGACATTACCTCCTCACTATCACTGCCAAATTCTGTTTCTTGAATACTTAGAACCCTCTTCAGCAGAGCGAGTAAATGCACCTCGTCCTTTCCTAATCTTGTTTGAATGGACACCAGACAGTCGAGAGCTTCCCCTGCCATATTCAAACGGATTCAAAAACTGTCAAAATGACATTCAATACTCTTTTCTCACCCTATTTGATTCTTAAAACAGTCAAAAGGAACCCTGAGGACAAGGGCAATGCCAACATATAGATTATGTTAAGTCGTAGCATACCAACAGGAAGTGAATCTTTTCCAAATGCCTTCTCACGGATATGCAAAGCCTCCAACACAAACTTTTCAGCTTCTTCATCTTGATTTAAATGGTAAAGAGTGACACCAAGCTGTAGCATTGGAAAGGATATGGATTGATCATCGGGCCCAACACTCTTCATCATGATCTCCAAACTTGTCTTCAGCAGGCGCTCAGCCTCAACAAAATTCTTTGAGCGTGAATAGGAGGATGCGAGATTTAAAAGGTGTGTAACTGAGTCGGGATGTTCTTTTCCTTTATATTTCTCGGTGATCAACAAACATTCCTCCAGTAACTCTCGCCCTTCTTGTCCTCTGAGAATCCAAATGAAAACAAAAGCAATCCAATGCTCATTACAAGAAATAGTCACTTTGAGTTCTCTCAAGCATTCATATTCAGAATTTAATTTCAATGTTGCACCAGACATTACCTTCCTACAAAATGAAGTAACTCTGCCAAATCAATCCTCATAGTCTCCACCACCCTGTCATCCAAAGCCATATAACTTGAATCCTTGATGACCTTAAGAGCATTCTTGTATAGCTCAATGGCCTCACCTGTGTTACCTGTGTACAGTGGTACATGAACATATACTTTAACTTTGGAAATAATTGAACAGCTGGAGAGTAATAAGAGTGTGAATCATAGAAAACAAAAATGCAACAAACCTAGAATCCTAGACGTAAAGGCATTAAAATTTCACATGTACTACAATACACACACCAAACTAGAATTTCTGTCCGAAAGATGTCTGTTGTGTATGGAAAGAGAAGAGACACAGAGAGAGTACAAACTTACCTTTTGCACACTTTGCATGGGCCAAAGAACACATAGCCATTCCAACTCTCCCGTCATTTTTGCCATATGCCTTTGTATATATGTTAAAAATTCTATAAAGGAAATGGGTAAAAAGGAGAATAATCAAATCTAAATTCTGTACAGTGTAAACAATACACCAGAACAAAAGGAAAAAGAGAAAGGAAAAAAAGAAAGGAAAGAAAGAAAGAAAGAAAAACCTAATAAAAACATTTTCTGCATCCACAGCTTTTCCTTCCTTGATCAAAAGATTGCCAAGACTAGATAAAGGTAAAACTAAATCCACGCTTTCACCACCTCTGTTCATTTCCAAGATGGTTACCGCACGATGGTAGAATTCTACTGCTCTTGTAGCTCTCCCAATCGAACCAAGAACTTTTGCCATCCCCAACAATGATGTGACTAGAAAAGTACTATTTTTCCCTTGATTGGTAAAAAGAAATTTATTTAATAAATGACTTGATGCCCTCCATGAATTATTAAAACAATAAGGAAAACCTCAAAAGATGCATGGTAGTGAAAAGAGCAACAAAAATTAAAAAGAATGTCAATTAACAGCCACTTTATGCAGCAAACTGAAAATAAAAAGGTGATGAACTAAGTCTACAGAAATATAGCAGCTAAAGCAGCAGATAAAAGAACCATTTTTCAACAATTTGCAAATTTGTTCCCAAATCAAATTTCTTGTTATTTTTAAAATAAAGCTTGAAAATTATTTTCAACCATGTATCACTATAGTATCATATGGAGAAACAGGCAACAGCATGATGTCCACATCTGGTCTAAGACAATTCTGACAAAGTAAAACTCCAAGATAGAAACAAGGAATTCAGTGCCGTCTGAATTTTTCAGAAAAAGCATGGAATTTGAGCGAAATTTCAATGATTTTTAGCATTTCAAACTCTAATAAAGATTTTGGAAAACTTTCAACCAGCACTTTATTCTAGTAGAAGGTTTATTTCCTAGCTTCTGTTAGGAAGAGTCAGAGAGAGAAAATTTTTACGCTAATTCAGAGAGAAAAAGTAATACAGAGTACATAGATATCAAGGTTTGGTTTTAAAGTCACAGTTACCATATCTTCTCTCTAAAATATTAATAGTCCTCTCATACACGAGCAAGGATTTCTCATAATTCCCCAACGTTGAATACATACTTCCCATATGCATCAGTATTGCATCTAAAAGGGGTTCCTCATCCTTCAGACTATCAACAACCTCATTCATCTGTCCATGAAAAAAAGGAAAAACAGGAAAAACAGAATCTTAACATTTATGAGCCATAAGCAACAAAAAGATGACCTTCCATGATGAATTGTTTATGCAGGATGTACCATTATGAAATATAATCCTTCTGACTATGAAGCTTTAGATAGCCCAAGTAAATTTTCACGGAGTTTCAGGTCAAAAATGAAAAAGTTTTCTAACAAATAACTAACACTGTGCCTGAAGAAATTAATGATACATGAGAGGAGACAAAATATTTCACTACTACTTCCTTATTTGCATGAAGATACACAAATTTATTTGTCTTTCAAAAAGAAATTCACAATGCCAAGGATGGCCTACAAGAAATTTATGTGTGTGTTCTGTCCATATATGTTTGTGAATAAGCATCATCTAATTTGTCATCAAGAATCATCTAATCCATCTTTACCTATTATCAACCAAGAGAAAAAATTACAAAAAGAAAGAGAAGCCAAATGACTCCTCTCTCCATACTAATCCTCACAGGAGATCAACACTGACAATAGAATCATACTAGACCAAAAAGGGTTTTCATTTTCATTGGTTCTATTGCTTAAGCATGAACTAAGAATGCGCCACCCATTTACCATTTGAGCTCACCCCAAGGGCAACCAATCGATAAGTTATCATTTGAGTATTATTTACTTTTACTAGGTCTGTGAAGAAATTTACCACTCTGTGACATATTAGCTATAAATAAATGAGTTCAGGGTTATAGCACACTATGCAGTGGATGGAAATTACCATATCCAGAAGAGACCGAACAATTTCCAAGTCTCCAATACCCATGTATCCCAAGGCTATGACATCAAGAGTTGCAGCTTCCTCAATGCCTTTAGTACCTGCATTCATCTGTTCGTTCACAGCTTCATAATTTGCTTGAAGCAGAACAATAGCATCATTTTTGTTCCCCGTCATAATCATAGTTTTCAGTTCACTAAATAACTCTTGCAACTGTCTCTCAAAATCACTCATGTCATCCAAATGGTTACTTGAGGACTCCTGCAACGTTTCATACCTGCTAATTGCAGAGTTCTGAGTGTAAATTTTCTACGATGAAACTTCAGGCAATGCATTATATATTTATAGTAACATCTAGAGAATGATGTAAATTACTAACAATGAAGCAAGGACTAACCTCACACAGTCAGTTGGTGCAGAGAAACCAGAAGAAGAATGATTTCCTTGGTCTGTTGTATCAACTTCTAATGAACCAACCGAAGCAAACGGTTTCGAAGCCCAACAATGAGCAATGGCTTTATAAGGTATCATGTAAAGTTTTACTTTACTTTTCTGCTTTTGAAGACAAAGGGAGAAGCACGTTATGCCTTTCAGCCAACTTTCTGAAAGCAAGTGTAGACCCACCGGGCTCTTCCTGAAATGTTCACATCAGATTATTAATGAATGCAATGATAGCAGTATTTGGAAACGGAACCTTCACATAAGGTCATAAACCCTTCAATATTGAACACTTACAAATATAAATGCATACACTAAACAAAAGATATGCTGAAAATTTTAATGAAAGTACAAAGATAACCAATTAAGTTTTTGATAAATGGTCTCATATCCAAGTTAGGGTGACAGAAGAGAAACTGTGACAAGTTTCTCTTATCGATATTTGTTTGGTTCTTGGCACAAAAAAAAAAAAAAAAAATTTGAATTGGTCTGCACAACAAGACTAGTGATTGAATGGTACCTTTTCGTGAAACCCATCTTATTAAATATGCAATTTCAAATGAAAAGTGTAAGTCTCTTCCTAGTGTTTTGATCCCTCAAATGACACATTGCTTCTGCTTTCATGTCAGGTATTAACAATGGCAGATTCAGCGTTCCAAATAACCACATAAACTATAATACACCATCCACTGTGATCATTGAAACCCAGGTCAGTTCAACTTATACAAATAACTAGCAAATTTGATTTAATATCCAACCTAGTATATTCCTTTAACTTCCTCACACTTTGATGTTACGGGTACAAAAAAATTCATTAAAACTGAACCCAGCCCCAAATTATGTGTTTGCATCTCATTTCATTAAAATTACAGCTTTTATACTCAAATTTAAGTTTATAAACCAAAAATTTACAAGTAACCAACCCTAAACACTTTACATTTCTATCCGAAACATATTCAATAATGTCAAAGAACAACTGAATGAGATTTTCAATAGACAAATTGATATCTCCCCACACATACGGACTCGCTTTCAGATAAAACTCATATTCTCCATCTATGCAACTGAATCGTCCATCTTTTTTATTCATTTGGATAGTTGAGGAGATGATGGTCACATACTTAGTAAACGGAAGTACGGTAAATGTTTAAACCTAACATGAATGTAAAGTTTTCCCAGATGCACTTTTATTTGGTTTCGAGGACTAAACTGAAGAGTATTCCGTAATTAACATAAATAACCAGTTAAAATAGAAGAAGAATATGATAATTCAAATTAGATGACGCAGTACGACGGCAGAAACAAAGAGAAGGAGAGAATTGAAAGATTACCGGTAGTTGCAGAAAGATGGAGAAGGAAGAAGGAAGGAAGCTGCCATTGATGGAGCTAGCGTTGCGAACCGGCAAGCAGACTATGGAAGTAGAAGCTCAATCTTGTGCGGAGACAATACAAATGAGTGAGGAGTGAGTCGACTCACCAACTCGTGAAATCTTTCCGTTTTCCAATTTGGTCTAATGCGGGCCTTAGCCCAATGTCAATTAAAATCGTTTGGAAACATTTTCCGAGTTATGTGCTAAGTACATTGCCATTTTGTTAAGAACCCCATTTTCTTTTTTTCTTTTTTTTTCTAGACGGAAAAATTCACGCGTCCAATTATAACTCAGTCATCCAATTATTATTATTATTTTTACCGTCTAATCAGACACGGGACGAGATTATCCTCTTAAAATATGTTTAATATAAATATAGATTACAAGACACCTTATCTTAATCAATAAGACGCGTATATAAAGACCATCTGCAGTGATACCAAATACGCGAATAAAAATCTCGACTATCCCAAATTCTTATAAGAAATAACAGCATGAAGAATCGAATACAGAACTGCATTATAAATATAAATCTGCATTATAAATATAAATCGATCTCCCATACTCAACACCATCATACTACACCCTTTTGGGACCCCATTTTTAATTACTAGTGAGTTAGATTGCTTAATAAATTATTATTGATGAATAAAAATGCTTTATAATTATCATTGGTAATGCATTAAAATACTGACAATCTCAATGTAATTAAATGAAAATATCTCTATTATTTATTAATAATTGTGAAATAATTAAAAAATTAATTATTATTAAGCAAATTAATTAGCATTACGGTTTAACCATTTCACTTATTTGTCATTCATTATATATGAACTTAATTTTTAATTCTCTTCCCACAAATGGAGACAATGATATAGGTCTCAAATTTTTCATTTAGATTTAGGGCATGCTCAAAATTAAGGTATTACAACTTTTAATTTACAGATACCGTGGAATAACGAGAACTCAATTAATAGCTGTCATGTATAAACCATGA
>JAVXUL010000008.1:17167001-17177028 GCA_035590515.1 Trichilia minutiflora | reverse complement strand
TGGACTCTTGGAAAAAACACTCCCTGTGGATACGATACTTGGACTCACCGGACTATACTATAACAAGACTACCTATATTTGGGTACATAATCTAATTGAGATCAGCATGATCATGCATTATGTATATTGTGATAAATCATTGAATCTGTATTTGTATGTGTATTCAGCCACGGTAGTTGAGACTAAAGGATCTCCATCGTGAGAAGGATATCCCGAGGGTGATTTCCCACCCCAGAATAGTGAGTAGATACGTTTTCATTATGTTACCTCATTATATGCTTTTTAAATGATTATTATGCTTGGTATAGAATAGATGATGAATAGATGGATATGGATATATATAACTGAAATGATGAGACATTGAAAAAATATTGTGAGGTGGCCGGGTTAGCCTCTTATTTATAATAGAGATAGGTTTATTATGAAACCTTGGTTGCCATGAATATAAGGCCAGAGGCCTATTGTGCTTATATTTTGATGATACTATGATGTGAAATGATGTTTTAACTAATGTTTTATGAATCTGGCATAGTTGAGTATATGTATGTATAATAACCGGAGTGTCGTGAGTAATATTTTATGTTTTGGGCCTTGTGAGCTACAGATAATATATTTTGGCTTTGAGAGCCCTCGATATTGATTTTCTAGAATTATGTGCCTGTTAGTAAGTTTATATGGGTGAGGATTGGCCGTGCAGATCAGAGGAGAGTAGGTGGAAATTCAATAGTCCTAGGGTGAGGATTGGTCATACAACTCAGGGTAAAGCGGGTGGAATCCAATAAACCCAGGAATGTGGATTGGTCATGCAATCCAATATGTCCAGGCTATAACATGCTATTCGTATATGTTTACATGGGCACACATCCCCATACATGATTACAAATCAGTTATACAACTAAGAGAGAGTGGATGGGATCCTATAAATCTAGTGTATATTTGATTTTTATTGACTTTGTAGTCATGTTTATTATGCCACTTCACACATGCTTGATCGTTATGATTACGAAGGATTTTCGTAATCAGTACATGCCTTCGATTGCTTTATTATTTTATTGTTTATTCACTGAGTATTTTTTAAAATACTCAACCCTGATTTTTCTATTTCATGTTAGTATTGTTGAGAGCGGTATAGCATAGCTGAAGCGAGTTTCAGTAAATTTTTTAGGTACTCGACTCAAATATATATATCATGGTCCACTGAACAAAAATAAAATTATAATTATGATTTTGTGTATTTGGCTTGATCAAGAACTCATTGAAATAGATATTTTTAAAAATATTTGTAATATTGTGTATTCTATGAGAATATAGATGTTAATTGATATTCATGATTTAAAATCTTCTATTATGTTATTTTTAAAAATATATTATAAAACAGGTATTATACCTTACGAGTCTTGGAATTACATTTTAATTATAGGATGTGTTTCTGGGATTCGCAACGATTGTCAGGTGGTCAACTAGGGTCAGGGTGTGACAAGTAATACTTTGAGCTTCTATTTTCTGTAACATATTCTTTACGCATTCCTTCATCTCCCTTCTATCGATGGCTACCGCGGTTTCCTTTTCTAGGGTATTTTTCTCATTAAGGTAAAACCTCATGTCAGTGGAGGCCAAGTTAGGCTCCACTCTCAATTGGTTTATCCTCATGTGATATCTGTCAGGGTTATTTTCTTCTCTGCTCCCGCCCTTCATAAATTTTAAAAGGAATATTGATCTCCTGAAGTGCTCAGGGTTCATCCACCAACCTCTCTGTTGTTTTAGCTTTTCCCTTTTGTGAGGTTGTCAGTCTGGGTTCAGATGCGCACCCATCCATTTTCTTGGACCTCCAAATTCTCTCCACATGACCACTTCGAAGAATTTGGCTTTCCTACTCCCCAGGCAGGAATGGTATTCTTTCCTCCCTTAGGGAGGCTAGTTCTCAGGCCATCTATCGTCTGATCTCTAGGAGCTCCCTTTTTAATGCTTCAGCCTTACTGGTTAGGAGCCTATCTGTATATTCACTCCTTGGACAAGGTCCTTCCCGCGTGAGCGGGGCTCTCCCTCTTTCTCAAGCAATGCCTTCACTAGAGCTGGAACCTTCGTTTCCTTACATTCATTCTATCATCCGACTTCGTCAAGGTCCCGAGATCACCTTTTCTCTTTTCTTCCCTCACCAAGTGATACTTCAATGGCTTTTTATTAGATTTCCCACAGACGACGCCAGCTATTGAGGTGTGAATATGAATGTGGTTGTGATGTCACCGGATCCACGCCAGAGAAAGTTGATGGTCGGATCCTTGGATGCAGGGCTTCACCTCCAAGTCCCTACAAGATAATAACATCTTCAGAGTCACACTGACGTCGGGAGGGATTCCAGACAGAGAAACTCTGATACTTAAGTCAGAAATAGTAAAGAAAAATATGGTAAATTTCGACGAGTAAATTAAAATTAAATGCGAGAAAAGGTTCTTTTACCAAGTGTAAAGAAGAAAAAGTTGGAGGAGAATACAAACAAAGAGTCTAAGAAGAATGCCACAAAATCAGATCCAAAATTCGAATCCAAAATCTTTTTTCTTCGTTAGAGAACCCCTCTTTTATAGTGTCTTGGTGATGGTGACTAGGCATCAAAGAATGAGAATGATGGAACTATAGTATCTTTGGGCAATAGATAGTCGCATTCCATTAATGTTTCAGCTGACATTTCTGTAAATCCCAAGTCTGCTACCATCACATTGTCTAAAAATAAACGGAGGATGGGACAGGCAACTCCTAGGATAGGGTATCTATTCCTATCTTAGGGCCTACTGTGTCAGCAATTATTTCCATTTTTGATAATGTGAACGTGTGACTGGGGGTTCTCTGATCCAGGCTACATACATACTGATGAAGAGAAAATATTTCCCCTAAGAGGCTACTGTAGTTGTAAGGCTGATTCTGCACTTTCTAGGAGATGAATAGGTCCATCCTAAGGCGATACGTACTTCCTGAGGACTTCAACTGCTACCTGCCTGAGGGCTTCCACCATTAGACACCTAGGAGCTGAGGCAGGTCTCTGAGTCCCGAGGGTAAACCGTCTGAAGGTCGTCGGATGTCCCTTGGGGGGTGCATGTTCACCTGAGAGATCGATCCCCTAGGACCAGAGGTTGGATTCACCTGATAGGTTGACTCCCTGAGACTATAGGCCAGATTTTTCTGAGAGGTTGACTCCCTGAGACCAGAGGCCGGATTCTCCTGAAAGGTTAAAATATCTGGGACGGAAGGTGTCACGTTTCTAATGAGATCTCACGTGTTACTTGTATATTTTTTTCACTATATATATATATATATAATTTTAACCATATAATATATATAACTTGTATTTTAAAATTAAATTAAATGATATAATATTTATATACCCAAAATTAATAAGAAAATAATATTTTCAATTATTCAGCATAAAAGTGGCTTTAATAATAATTGTTGGATATTCTTTGTTGGAGAAAATATGATAGTGACATGTGGGGGCTCTTCAGGAAAGAACGTGACACTTTCGCCTCAGACATTTCAGCACCCCCTTCCCCTCCGGATAGCCTTAGGACCATGAAAATCAGCCTCCCAAGTGTACTCGACCCCAGGCCTTAAGGAGTCAGCTTCCTGGGGAATCCCGTCTCAGGTTCCAGGGAATCAGTCTCTCGGGAAAATCCAGTCTCCTGTCCCAGGGAGTCATCCTCTCAAACAAACCCGCCTCAAGTCCTAGGAAGTCGGTTTCTCAGGCAAACATGCACCACCTTCTAGAGGCGTCCGACGAATCTTCAGGCGTTTCATCCTCAGGGTTTAGAGATATGCCATAGCCCTCAGGTATCAATAGTTGAAGTCCCCGAACAAATAGTAGCTATAGGCCTCAAGGAATCCATGTACGCCTCTGGATGAGTTCACCCATCTCTCAAAAAAATGCAGAATTAGCTTCCCAACCGTAGGGGCCTCTCAGGGAAGATGTCTCCTCTTCACCAACATGCATGCAGTCCCCAATCAAAGAATCCCCAATCACACACCCACGCTACCAAACATGGAAACTACTACTGATATAGCAGGCCCTATGATGGGAGTAGATGCCCTGTCCTAGGAGCTGTATATTCCATCCATCATCCATCTTTAGACAATTTGACAGTAGCAAGCCTAGAATTGACAAGAGTGTCAACTACAGTATTAATGGAAGGCGACCACACATTATCCAAAGACACTAAAGTCCCATCATTCCCATTCTCCGATACTTAGTCACATCACCAGGCACTATATAAAGGGGAGTTCTCCATCAAAGAAGAGGCTTCTTCGATTTCTTGAGGTCTTGTTTCTAGATCTTCGGCATTTAGCTTTCTACTGTTGCTTCTATTCACTAGCACTCCTCTCCCATTTTCTCCTTCTCCAAATTCGGTAAAGGAGTCTCTTTTTTTCTTGCATTCCATTTCGATTTGTTTACCGGAATTTGTCATACCTTCTTTCACCATATCTGACTTAAGTATTGGAGTTTCTTCGTCGGGACTCCCATCCGACGTGACTCTTAGGGTGTTATTGTGTTATAAGAACTTTGAGGTAAAACTCTGTAAGAGAAGATCTAGCCACCTATTTACTCTGGTGACGCAACAACTATATTTAAATTCATACCTCAATATTTTTAACTAATAAATTAAATTATCATATCTCAAAAAATTACTCAATTAAATTATTAAGATGTAAAGTTAGCCTAACATATTTAAAATTCATATTACAAATCTTTCAAATCTTATATTTAGAGTATATATATTTTAATGATAAGATATCAAAAAAATCCTTTTAAATATTGACTTGAGGATCATAACTTAATAGATATAAAAAATCCTAAATCACTTAATAATTCATACTGTTTATTTTTATTTGGCCAATCATAAAATAAAAATAAAGCCTGATTTTTATATATATTAAATTCATATTTTAATTAGATACATTAAACCTACATTAATTTTATTTTATCAAATTACTTAAATTTAATGTATGATAAGCTTTAATATACAAATTTAAATATATAAGTCCATATTATTGAATTAAATCCAACATACAGCTGCACTATTATTTGATCTAAACTGAAGAGTATTCCGTCCTTAGTACAAGTAAATAAATAAATAACCAGTTAAAATAGAAGAAAGAATATGATAATTCAAATTACATGACGCAGTTCTTAGGCAGAAATAAAGAGAAGAAGAGAATTGAAAGATTACCACTAGTTGCAGAAAGATGTAGACGGAAGAAGAGAGCAGCCTGCCATTGATCAAGTTAGGCGTCGTGAATTGTGAAGCAGCTTATAGAAATATAAGCTCAATTTTGTATGGAGATATTGCAAAGAGTGTGGAGTAAGTCGACTCAATCTACTCGCGAAATCTTTGTGCTAAGCACACTTGGGCATTTTAGTAAGCATCCCATTTCAATTACCGCTGTTAAGATTGCTAAATAAAATATTGTTGATAAAAACTTGATACGGATATAAATAGTTATGATTTAGTGATCATTATGAAATAATTAGAAAAAAGCTAATTATTAAACAAATTAATTAGCATTACATACGAACTTATTTGTTGACACTCTTTTCACAAATGGAGACAATGGTATGTTTCATTTATTTTAATGGCAAGCACGAAATTAAGGTATTTCGACTTTTAATTTATCAGATATCGAGACTTCAATCAATCAATAGCGAGAGAAAAACAAAATAACAAATGCCATGATTAGAGAAGCAAATCAGAGACGAGGTAAAAGCAGAAAAGGTAACACGAAAAAATATAAATTATGTTGTGGTATTCATACATGATAATTGAAGCATTGAAAGAAAATTTTAGAGCTCAGAAAGTTACATTATTTACAATGGAACTCTTGAAAATTTATGATCCAAAACAGAAGCCAAGTGGTAATACTTAAATGCAATAGATCTCTTTTTCGTACATCAAGTGTCGGATGGATAGTTCTCCTATGCATGCCCAAGTACAAGTTCTCATCCACGTGTTCCGGCAGACTAGCTTATAATCCGTCTTCTACTTGAGCTGGATCGAAGAAAATCAGCCATGGATTTACAAAGAATTCCACTTTTTAAGGAGACCTAAATCGAAGGATTGAGCATACATTGACACCAACAGACAGAGAGAGAAACAGGGAGGACTTACTACTTAAAATTAAGCCTTGAAGCACACTCTGGGCCCTTTCGGCCTGCTCTGGAGTACCTGAAATTTGAATGATCTTTTGTGTTGTGTCCGGTATATCATCTACCGTGGTTACAGTGGCACCAGATATCTGTGTGGATAAAACAGAGGTCAAAAGACAAACTACTCGTTCAGTTCAGTATCTAAACATAGAATATTTTAGGTTGAATAAATGCAACACCTCACTCAGACGTGCAAGCAGATTTTTTGACTTTGGCATTAACTTGGGAACTGCATAATCTGGTAAGACAACTTCAAGCGTACTCCTAGTCACAAGTGCTACCGGGGCTCTGACAATAAATAAGATATACATTGTAAGTGGGAGGGACTTTAATTATTGATGCTTTACTTCAAAAAATCTTAATACATATCATGAAGGTTATATGGATGGCTACTTAATTTGTTAAATGCCTAGTACAGAAAAATCAGAGCCGAAATGTGCTACCTATTAATTGTAGCAGGCACATCTTCACGCCGGTCACTCTCGTTCTGTTTCACAGCTTCACTGACAGAACCTGCAGCTTCCTACAAAATGAGGGGCAAGCTCTTAGAATAACAGCAAGCCACAAGGTCAATTAAATACACCCATTTTCCCCCAGACATCGCATAGCTTGATGGCAAAGCAATTCCATTTATTGTGGCCACCAAAGAGAAAAAAAAAATACAAAAAGGGAAACAGATAAAAGAGCAGACAAGAAACAACAATTAACAAGGGAAGAAAAATTAACAGAAAAAGGGCCCTAATCCATCAATAAGGACAACCTTTGATGGCTGCAATGTCGCCACGGTTTGCACATTCTGATTTGCTGTGGCAGGAGGATCAGTACCAGTCTGAGCTTCGCGAGCAGAAGCAATGTTGTTAGGAGAAGCTACCTCCATTCCCACAGCACTCCCAGCAGGACCTGCTGCAGATATAGAAGATGTTGGCGTCTCCTTTTGAGAGAAATCCCTATACAAATAACTGCGCAATCTTGTTGTCACCTCAACTAGAGCATCTCGAGCAGCTTTTATTTCCCCTACAATCTGTACAAGTGGGAAAACGCCATTCAGGGAAACCAAAATTGAAAATATAAAATTTAGCATCACGGCTCAAACCGATAAAATTTCAGTTAAGAATGCACTAAGGTCCTCCTCCACAAACATAGGAGCATGATTATGCATCTCAAGCATCAGAGAAGACAACATAAGCCCACAAGGAGGAGACATTCCACATTGGCAAGTTTGACACAACATTGAGAATATTCACATCCAACAACCCCATACATAGACAACAAAATCAGACCAAGAAAATCCTCAGAAAGAGAACAAAAAAGCAGTGCATGTGCATTCCATACGATATTGGATTTAACTGAGCTTATCTTTGATTACATAATCCATTGCACAAATTCTTGCAGATTACTTGTTACACCAAACATCTAACAAGTCCGGCCTCCATAGGCAATTGGATATATTATTGACAAACCTGTAAAAGCTCATCAGTCCCAGATACACATGCTGGAACTTCTTCCCTTGGCAGAATCTGTATGTTTGCACCAGTTGATCTCCTCATTTCAGATAATGATCCATCTCTTCCCTCTAAACAACCAATTTCACTGGTTGGCACAAGTAACCTGGTAGTTATGACATTGTCTTTATCTGCAATGAGATCAACAATGCGAGTCTGGATATGCAACAAAGCTTCTTGAGCAGGAAAAAGCTCGTCATCAGGAGCCTAAACAGACAAAAACCAGAAGATACATCAGTGCCTATTTTTTGAAAGAAAAGAGTTTCCAAGCCCATGGGGAAGAGAAAAATAAAAAACGATAAAGAAGACAAAGACAACAAAAACATTTATTTTAGTGGTAAAACATTCAAAATAGTTGAAAAGATTGAAGTCAGCCAACAAGGAATATGCTAAGACAAAGCACTAGTGCCAAAATATCAGATAAATGGAAGCAACAAACACCCATGTATCTGTATAACCGCATATAGATAAAGGTAAGAAAAGTACCTCCTCAGAAGAAATTATAATTATCTGTTCATCTGACCCATCCACAGGATCAGCAACCTTCACATCAACACCAATTTCATTTTGAAGCAATTCTACAATGCCCTCAGACTCTCCGATAACTCGATCAACCTTGTCAATTGGGCAAAGTATTTGGAACACAAGGTCCTCGCCATAAATGGGTTGTGCACTGTCCAACATGGGACCAGCCCCAGTTTCAATTGAATAACTGAAGGGGCGCAAACCATAGTTATTAGTTCTGTAATTAGAGCCAGAAAATCGTGCCCCATCCATTGATGATCGTCGAGCAGTATTGTTCATGTGAGGAATATAATCATCATCAGGTAAAAATCTGTCTGGAGAATGTAATCGTCCATGGAAATGACTGCGGTCACGGTGTTGACTTTCTCTCAAACGTGAAGAAATAATTGATACAGCATTCTTCACAGCATTAATATCACCTACAACCTGTAAGACAAAGCCTCATATGATGGGGCCAATTGAGTAAATGTATCTGGCAATAAGGAAAGGAGGAGGAGAAAAATCATTTCAGATTTTCAGATAATCACGTTATAACATTTAACTATTTCATAGTTCATTTCAAATAGAGATACCATGTATCCTACAACCTAGTAGCATACACATCTAGGCAATGCACAGATATAGGCCATCAATTTTATGGTGGCCATGTGGAGTTCAACATACTTCAGTGGATGGAATCAAATCCATCAACAGAACAGCATCAAACCAATAATAGAAATTACTACTTGTGAAAGTGGATATGAAAATTTCACAAAAGCAATTGCTATGGAACAATGGAGGAGGAACAAATGCCTGCAAACTATAAATAATAAATGTGAATGATATTAACCCTTAAAATTGATAACTGAGAGAGAACTTCAACCTGTCAACAAAGTAATATTTTCAGCAACTTTAAAGAGGAAAACCTACAATAAATATACGTTACCTAATGTCAAGAAGTAGCAAATCATCAAAGATTACTAACTTTTACTGACACCTTGCTTTGCATTGAACAATGAGAGTGACCAACAATCCAAGGCAGACAGTTCAGAATTGAATTGTCCAACCCAAAATTTCAGGATAAACAAATAAGCACTGCGTATTGTATATCATCCATCATTGTGAATGGCTGATATTGAAAGAATAACATCTTAACACAGCATTAAAATAATGTCAACCAAATTCTGGATGCAATCAAAGAATGGCACGTGAGGCACAATGTCATAGAGAAACTTCTGAAATAAAATTTTGGACCCAAATGAATGACATGCATGAATGAAACTCAACAATTATATTTTGGAAGGTAATATACTAATTCTCCATCTTTAACACATCATAGGACATAAAGGGGTGGCAGTCTTGGGGTAATATGAGTTAAATCCTAACAAGAACCAGCATTATCCCTGAGGAAACACAATCTTTAAAACAGTCCAAATCAATAACTCAGCGATGAATAAGCAAAAGTCCACTGTGAATGAACAAGCTAAGTCCCCTACGAATGAACAAAGCAGTCCATGTTTCTCTAAAGCAGAGTATACACTACTCCAAGCATTTCCACTGGGTTGCCCATAAAGTTAATCGGTAACATTTGCAGAACTCTAAGGAATAGATACCTGTCACTGAACTACTTTAGTCCGTAATTCATGTCTTCTAATAGTCATCATCTTAATTTAGTATTAATCCCACATAATAAATTCAAAGCAACAAAACCTCTAACTCCTACAATTCACAACAAAATCAATAAACAGATAACCTGGACAATCTCCTCCGACATTGAAACACAACGAGGCAGCGTATGATCTCTAGGTAGAATCCTAATCTGAGTCTTGGTCTC
>JAVXUL010000008.1:17140503-17154885 GCA_035590515.1 Trichilia minutiflora | reverse complement strand
GAAGAGAACCAATTAACAACATAGCCTTATGCTCATCTTTAAAAGTCTCGTCTAAATTTAACAAATCAGCAATCAATATATTAAATGTATCAATATGACTACTGATGCTCGTACCTGGTCTCAATTATAGACAAAACAATCTCTTCATCAAGTAGAGTCTGTTTTCGTTGCTATTTTTTATATACTTGTTCTTCAGCGCCTTCCACAATTTGCTTGCGGATGTCGCTCTAATGAATGGATACTTCTGCTCTCTACGAAGACACGAATGAATAAACCCACAAGCTTTTATATTCATCCTTGTGCAGTCTTTTGCATTTATATATTCCGGTTTCGTCTCATTCAAAATCATATCCAAATCTTGCTGATACAAATTATCCATCATCTCACTTTGCCACAAGCCAAAATTATTTTTCCTATCAAATTTTTCTACATCTATTTTTGTATTTATCATAGTCATGGTTTTTGTTGATAATGATGTCATTTATACAATTAGCTCAGTATACACAATCAAACTCAAGTTCCATATTATTATATTTAATAGCTAGTAAAACAACAGCTGTAACCTTCGATTCTGATACCACTTGTTGTGCCTAAACAAAGTCTACTACTTCTTATTGGACATTCAAAATACTACTACTTATTACTAACATAACAAAAATACAGAATTTTCTAACTAAATAATCATATAAAAATCTCAAATTATAACAATAAGTAATCTATTAACTAATTAAATATAATTTAAAATATATAAATGATATAAATAGATAAAACATAAAATTTAACGAGATTCAATATAAATATTTACGTCATTGAGTGCTGTAAAGAATCCATTATCTTTAATTGGGGGAATGGCAAATTCCCCCCTAAAAAGCAAAATAATGCCACCCCCTATAGGGTGTGTGACAAAATCTGAGCTCTTAATTTTGTGTAATGGGTGGCTCAGATTTTACCAGGGGGTGTATGGTATTATTTTACTTTTTAGGGGGGAATTTGCCATTCCCCCATCTTTAATTTTATACTTAGATCTCTTGACAAGATCAAAGCACGTTCTTCTTCCCTACATCTATATCTTTCAAAAACGTTTTTTTTTTTCCTGTATTTCGTTTTTCTGCGATTAAGTGAAAATTGATCTATCCATAAGAAATTGTTCATTGTCTTTTTCATCTACTTGCAGCACAGTACTCTTTCGTTTTACTGTTTCCATTGCAGTTTTATTTCATATTTCCGGAGTTCTTAATGGAAGTTGCGCTCTAAACGAGCCTTTAAAAATGGGAGGACCGTTCTCTTACTGTTTGTATACCTTCGATATTTCACCTTATAGCAGTTAGTTGACTAGCTGTCATTTTTTAAATATTAAAAAAAAATTATAAATTAGACTTTTAAATTTAGTGTGAGTAAAATTTGAACTCTCATTTTCCCAAAGTCTAATTTGAGCATAACTTAGATCCTTGAAAAAGAAGCCGTCTTCGGGGTTTAGCACGAGGCTTTATAACCTTAAAATTTGTTTTACCATCCAAAAAATAGTACACAATTAGCTATTAATAAAAATAGAGTGTTCGTTGAATTATTTTAGTTGTTACACCCTTTAAACTGGATAGAAATTGAACAGTATCTCATCAAATATAACTTATATTCAATTATTAGCTTGCTCGGCTTTTATCTCCATTCATTGTCTGACAACACTTCATGCTTAATCATTGGTGTTTTTCATTTTGTGTTCTTTCCATTTTTCAAAGTTTTTTTTTATACTCTCTTTTATATTTTTTGTTATTAATATTATCTTCTAAAAATTTAGTGTATGTTCGATCTGACTTTTCTGTTGACCAAAGAGATTTTTTTCATATAAAAGCTCTTTTAATTTTCTTTTTATGTAATTTGGTGTCACTAAAATTTCTTCCAATTTTTTAAAATTTTACCACTGCATACCAACTAAACATGCTTCTGGCAATGATATTTATCAAATAAGTTGATTATTCCATTGGCAGCATAAGTTAAAGGAGTGTATTTAAGAACCCAATTCACCGAACTAGTAATTACTTTGTAATTTAGTGCTAGTTCCTCTACCTGGTGGTCATATTTCCTTTCTTTACCAGCAGAGTTTTCTGCTGTTTTGTATTGGGTGTTAGGAAAGTGCGAGAGAATTTTAAAAAGCCTTTCCTTAATTCTATGGTCACATACATTTACTGCCTTAAATACAAAACAATAGTCTCTTTTGTACAATATCTTTTTCCTGGGTTTGTAACTTTGTCCTGGTAACGAGATGCATTATAATATGTTAGAATCATCTCTTGGGAGTAAACATAATTTAAAATTAGCATACTTTGTATAGTTGTTCTGAATTCTCATCTTTCCCACTGCAAATTCTGGTTTTATTCATCTTTCGTATTCTTCAGTAAATTAACTAAAACGCCAAATGGCGCATCACTATGATAAGAAAATAGGCAAAACCTGCAAAAATAAGTTATAGAAACGGTAAAGAAAGTTCTGTTTTGTTTCCTGGCAACATAAATATGACAATTTATGAATGGGAAATAAATCATAACTTACCGGTTAAAATGAGGGTTCACTGATGCAGGCTTAAGTGAGAGAAGCTCCTACTCTAACTGGTTTTAGACTCTGTGGTAACCTTCTTGCATACTCAAATGCTAACACGAAAAGATCAAAGAGGTATAATAGGTACAGATGTAGCTTTTCTAATGTGCCTGATATATTGCTTCTTTGCTCCGTACTTTTCCTGCTAAATAACATCCCTTTCCCCAAAGTCCCTGACAAAGAACTGAAAATATCATTAGCTAATGTCAAACACAGAAAACAAGAATTCCGAAGCTGAAAATTCTATCTTGGAAATTGGCTCCCTCTCAATCTCGATCATGATTGGGAGGCCAATTGTGTTTTGGGGTGATATGGCTTTTCGTGGGAGGAAGACAGAAAGGAAGATAATCTAGCTAGCGAAGTTTATAATAGTTTTGCATGTAACTAGTTTTATGATTTGGCTATATCTTGGCATTATTTTGTTAAAAGAAAAATAAGAGGTAGGCCCTTGGAACTCTATGGTTTTCAGATCTAGGGATGTATTTTATGTGAACCACGAGGAACTCTATGGATAAACTGTGGCTTCATCCTTCCTGCCAGGGAAAACTCTTTTCGTTGAAATAAAAGTATGAAAAGGTTCATAGCATATCTGCCTTAGGTAATTATTCCCTAATGCCATTGTCCATGCTATCACATATGGAACGGAAAAAAAGACTATCTTGATTGTGGCGTGCTTACCATAGCCTGTCATGGACAAATTAGTCCAATCATGTGGGTTTATCTTCATTTCTGATGCTTTGATCAAGTCAGTGAGAGCTTGATTGACCTGAAATTTCAAAATCAAGAAAGAAAAAGAAAAAAAATTAACATATATATAGTATTCATTTGCAGCCAAGGAAAATTAAAACAATATTACACATTGAAGAACTTTGATAAAAATAGAACTTCAATTTTTGATAAAAATTATGAAGCATTTTTGATAAAAATCATGAATCACTCAATGTCAATCCTCTGTATTCCAAAGATTGAGAAAGTTTCTCCGTACTTACATATGGAAGAACTTAGATAAACTGTCCAAATTAGTTTGCTTGCATATGATCTGAATCCAGTGGGCAAAAGACATACCTCTTCTCTTCTTTCGTGACTCACGAGATGTCCTCCATGAAGATCTATCATTCTAGCAACAGGGTAAAGCCTCTCTGCTAGTCTTCTTGCATAATACATTTGTGCGATGATATCATGCCTATACATTCAGCCAACCTCAAATTAGTACTGCCCAATTTCAATCTGTAGACATTTTGATATGAACTGTTCACTTTAAAATAACAAATCTGTGGCAATTAGTACTGTTGGCTTCCATATTTAATGCAGGTTGCTTGCCGGCTTTGACATTACTTTGAAAGCACACAGAAGACTTTCCATTTAAGGTAATATAGTCCATTTGGATTTCCCATCCATATTTGGATCTTATGTTTAATGTTACACCTACTTATAGTTTTCTTAGATAGCATTAGAGACTATTTTTTTTTTTTTTATATACAAGGGAAACCCATACTTAGTCATCACTGCAGCGTCCAGTCAAATATAGGACCAAGCATCCCCTCCCTCGGAGGGGTATGTGTCCGCAGATCACACGACACTCGTCCTTAGTAGTTAACGCGTGTACAGGGATCACCTTGCAGCGGTACCAAGTATGAGAGAAAACTATTGGCTTCCACCTTGACGCGTCAGTCGGAATGAATTCATGATAACTCAAACCCAGAATCGCAACAAAATGACGTCGATCATCATCTAAACCCAAACCACCAGGCTACCCCAGTCAGATGTAGCATTAGGGACTATACTTCACCACTAAATGAAATTTTATTTTATCTTCTATGGGATAAAACTAACATTTTGCAGATTTCATCTCATCTAAATAATATTTGAAAAATGAAACATAATTTGCTAAAACAGTTCACAGTTTTAATTTTATTCAATGCATGCATGCCTTTACATGTCAGAGATATACTATTATATACCATTAGTATATCCATGCATGTGCAATATAGAAAGAGGTTTGATGCTTAAATTTTGTGGTTATTCATGTACCTGCCATGAATAATGGACACTAGAAATCTATTAGAATGGATGGTTTCAATTTCTTTTCGTGTCATTTTATGCATCCAGCAGGCATGTATTTGACCATCAAAACCATAATTAGTCTGTATCCTAGTTGCTGATATTCCTTTAACATAATCCTAGGAGCAAAATATTTGAGGTCAAGCTATAGACATTCTTGGGGGGGATAAAAATTAAGCAAAAATAACTTAAGAGGACTAGAAAATTGCAAATAGCTGTAATTCTGCTTATCCAACCAAATTACAACATAATTCCATACTAATCAAATTGAAAACAAAATAATTGATGGCCGCTTTTTGAATTATGGACATAGATAAACCGAAATGAATGCTTGTAACATAGTAATACAAATTCAAGGAGGGGTTAGTTAAACTCTATTTTACCAATATAATAGTAAAGGTGATGAGTTCTTACTTGATATAAGATTGCTCTTCTAGTCGTAGATCCAACATATTCCTCAAGATATTCCTAGACACCATATCAAAACTAACAATATTTTGAGTCAAAGGTTGGATGCCTTTTTCTTGAGAATTCTTTTTATTAAATAGAATTCTGTACACCTATTTTAAGTAAGAAAATATACTTATCTAATACATTAATTATATATATCCTAATATAAGTAATGTACATAATTATAATTGACTAAATCTCTTAATTTCATCCATAATCTTAGTTATAATATCTGCCTTTGATATCCCCCCTCAAATTGATGCTGGATGATCAAAAAGCATCAATTTGTCAATAAGGAAGTTGTGTCGGTGCCAAGAAAGGGCCTTAGTAAATATATCAATAGTCTGAAGATTAATGGAGATATAGGGAAGAGTGATGACTTGAGTATCATATGCTTCACAAATAAAGTGACAATCAACTTCAATATGTTTAGTGGGCTTACGAAAGACAGGATTGACAGCAATTTAAATAGCACTAGTGTTATCCGCATGGAAAGGAGTAGGCTCAACTAGTGTTATCCACATGGAGAGGAGTAGGCTCAATTTGCAAAAAACCAAGCTCACCTAATAGTCTTCAAAGCCAAATAATTTCAGAACAGGCAGAAGACATAGCACGATACTCTGATTTAGTGGAGGACTTAAACACCCGATCTTGCTTCTTACTTTTCCAAGAAATGAGAGAGTTGCCAAGAAACATACACCAACTAGTAATTGAATGTCGAGTATCAGAACAACTAGCCCAATCAGCATCACTATAAACCATAAAACGAATAGGAGAGTTGACAGGAAAGAAAAGACCACGGATAGAAGTGCCTCGTAAATAGTGAATAATACGATGAACAGTGGCTAAATGGAGATGTGTAGGAGCTTATATAAATTGACTAATTTGTTGAATAGTAAAGAAAATATCAGGTCGAGTAATAGTGATGTAGTTTAGACTTTCCATAATTTGTCTATATAAAGAAGGATCTGAGAGAAAATCACCCTCATCATAGAGATATTTAATATTCACTTTTAAGGGAGTATCAATAGAATGACCATCTTGTAGTCCTGCTAAAGCAATTAACTCTTGGATGTATTTATACTGGTGTAAAAAAATATCCGCTGAGGTAGATTGCACCTTAAAGCCTAAAAAATACTGTAAAGGACCCAAGTCCTTCATTTGAAAAGAATTCTGAAGTCGTTTCTGAAGTTGAGAAATCAATTCGGTGTCACTCCCTGTAATAACAATATCATCCACGTATACTAGAAGTAAGATAAGTCCCTTGAAAGTTTTGCAAAGAAACAAAGAAGAGTCATATTGACTTTGGACAAAGGAGAAGCTAAGAAACGTAGAACGGAACTTATCAAACCAAGCATGTGGAGCCTGTTTTAAACCATAAAGTGATCGTTTTAGCTTGCAAACATCCGTAGAAGGTGTGGAAAATAATCTTAATGGTGGAGTCATATAAATATCTTCTTTAACATCTCCATGCAAAAAGGTATTCTTAACGTCCATTTATCGTAATGACCAATCTTTAGAAGCAATAATAGCTAGAACAAGTCGCACCGTTGTCATTTTTGCTACAGGTGCAAAGGTCTCCTCATAATCTACCCCATACTCCTGTCTATTACTGAGAGCTACTAACCTTGCTTTATATCTTTCAAGTAATCCATCAGATCGGAGCTTAATGGAATATACCCATTTACAACCAATGGGTTTAACCCCATTAGGACGGGAAACAATATGCCAAGTGTGATTCTCTTGAAGAGCCTGAAGTTCTTCTTTCATAACTTTTACCCAATATACATGTTTAGCTGCCTGAGAATAGGATGTAGGGATTGTTGTGTCAGTTAAAGTGGTGGAGAAACCATACCTATCAGGAGGTCGATTGATACGGTGCGATCGTTGAAGAGTTGGGAGTGTAGCTGCTAGATCATGTCGGGAAGGTTTTGATGATGAAGTTTGTTGTCACTAATAGACAATCCCAGGTTTAAATCGCTCAATTGGTGGAGAGATATCATCAAAGTTAGGCTAGAAGACACCTTTGGAAGAAGAAACATGTTGCTAAAAGTAGTACTCTTGTTCAAAGAAAATCACATTTCTAAAAATATGTAGACGATTAACAACAGCATCATAACATAAAAACCCTTTGTGAGCAGTACTATAACCTAGAAAAGCATACCTTATAGATTGAGCCGTAAGCTTATGACGCTCATGAGGAGGTAAGTGAACAAAACAAACACATCCAAATTTGTGTAGATTATGATAATCAGGATGTATACCAAACAGACGATAATAAGGAGAATCAAAATTCAATTGTTGAGAAGGTAGCCGATTAATTAAATAAATTACAATAGATAAAGTTTCTACCCAAAATTTAGATGGGACTGAAACTCCAAGAGCAACGTTCAAACCATATCCAACAAGTGATGGTTTTTACGTTTAGCCATCCCATTCTGTTGAGGGGTACAAGGATATGACTGCTGAGATATTATACCTTTCTGTTGTAAAAAGGCTTGAAAATCATGTGACATATATTCGCCACCATTATCAGACCTTAAAATCTTAATGCAAGTGGAAAATTGTGTCTCAATATAAGTTAAAATTTTTTGAAAAACAGTGAACACCTCAGCTTTAGAGCGCAAAAAAATATATCAATGTGAAACTACTATAGTCATCAATAAATGTCACAAAATACTTATAATATGCATGTGAACTGACAGGAGTAACACATCAAATATCACTATTAGCATGTATTAGCATGTAATCTCAAAGCATGTATTAGCATGTCCACCATAAGTAGGAAAAGGTAAAGTTTTACTTTTTCTTAATTTACAAGTAGAACAATCAAAAGGCAACATATAAGTAGGATGCTTATCTTTGTTACCAAGAAAACCATGCTTTATTAAATTAAATAAAACTACATTATTAGGATGGCTCAATCGTCTATGCCAAACTTTAACTTTATTGTCAATAATAAACGAAGCCAAAGACAAAGTTCTAGGTATTGTAAATTGTAACAGAAATAATCTGCTTACTTTAGGCCCCTTCGTGATCACCTTCCTTGACATCTGATCCTACACAAGACAACCATCACGAGAGAATTATACATTACAGTTATTATCCACCATTTGACTAACAGAAATTACACTAGTAGATAACGCAAGAGAGATAAATACATGATGAAAAGAAGGTCCAATATCACCAATGATTGTAATTGGGAGATTGCTGCCATTAGTAATCTGAATATTTTATGTACCAGTATATTGCCATAGATTATATAATGATACAGGTGAACCAGTCATATGATTGGATGCTCTAGAATCAACAAACCAAGCAGAAGAAACAATTTTACCTCGACCTTGAAGTCCAAGGGTAGAAAGTGCTGAAAAAATCATCTGCTGAACCATTTTTGGAGTAAGAGTAGTCTGGTTGTTGGTGGTTGTAGCTGCTAATTTAGAACTACTAGTATTAAGGTCTTGAATAACAGCCTGAAAGGCAGGGACTTGTCAGTTCTCCGGACTTTTAGGACATTTCTTGATAATGTGGCCATTTTGCTTACAATAGTTGCAAAATTTCTTCCCACAATTGTAAGCAATATGGACATATTCTTTGCAACTATAGCACTGTACCTGTCCTTTCCTTGAGTTTTTTCTTGAGCAACATAGGCAATATTGATAACTTTAGACATGTCCGTGGACACACCTATGATCGTTTGTGTAGTAATTCTTTGTTCCTCACGTAATAATTCACCAAGACACACATCTAAAGAAGGAATTGGATCTCTATTTAACAATCCAGCCCTAGCCACTTCAAATTCAGGCCTCAATTTCATCAAAAATTGATCACGTCTACTAACTTCGTGAACTAATTGAAGGCTAGATAAGGCATCCTTTAGTACCTTAGAATAGATTATGCTTGAATATTCGCTCCATAAATTAATAAATCCATAATAATATTGCTCAATAGAGAGATTACCTTGATTATATTTGCTAATCTCAAGTTCAAGCTGAAATCTTCTTGCTGTGTTATCTTGATGATATATTCGCTTCAAATAATCCGACATCTCTTTTGTTATATCAAAAGAACGTAAATTGTTCACCATATGAGCTTCCATAGATGCTAAAATCCAAGAAATAATTATAGCATCCTTCGCCTCCCATTGACTATATTCGTTATCATCTTTAGGTTTTGTAGAAGACCCATCAATATGACTCCAAAGCTCTTTTGCTTTACCAAACATCCTGAATTGAAATTCCCATGCCATATAATTCTTTCCAATAAATTTGATAGCCAAGGATTCTATAGACGTTTTTCCAAAAGAGTTCTCCATAGACATTCTTTTAAAAATTCAAAACTAAACTTCTGAATTATAAGGATGTCAATCACAAAATAATTGACCAAGAATAAAGGTATCTAGGAACGAAATGGTTGATTAAAAAATGAATCAACCCTAAGAGAAAACAATAAACCAGAAAACTTTGACAGGCAAAAGCAAAACTTCAAGTATCAAGCTTTGATACCATGATAATATTTTGAGTCAAAGGCCAAATGCCTTTCTCTTGAGAATTCTTTTTATTAAATAGAAATTTTGTACACCTATTTTAAGTAAGAAAATATGCCTATCTAATACATTAATTATATATATCCTAATATAAGTAACAATATATATACAATTATGTACATAATTAAGATTGACTAAATCTCTTAATTTAATCTATAATCTTAGCCATAATGTCTGCCTTTGATAATAACTAGTATGAGCTTGAAGTTAATCTTACTGCCAATATAATCATCTTAATATCATTCCCATTACTTTCAATAAAGAGAAATTTAATAGGAGAAAGAGTTATTTTAGCACAACAGTTCAAAGTCCTTATTACTGAGAACTTATGTTTACCTTCGAATAATGAGTGTCCAAGTCCACAGCGACCCTTTGCTTAGGAGTTTTTGCCTTTAAGAAACGGAGTGCAACTGATAATGTCTGGCGATCAAGCTGGAGGAAATATAATTATTTAATAGGCTACAATATTTCTAGGTACCGACCACTGACCATGGTCAAGAGTTAAAATTAAATAGGAAATAAAGAGAGTATATTAGGATGGAGCAAGTGGACAAAGTGTAAAAATCATACACAAAAACATATTTTTTTTTGAAGATGCATTTTTTAGCCAGAATATTTGTATTTTTGTGCAATCTACTCCCAATTGGGAAAATTCTTTTCCCACAAAGAGGGAGACTCGAACCCTCTTGCCCAAGGCCAACGCCAATTACCCTCGCGACTACACAAAAGACCGTTAAACTAACTAAATGTCTTGATCCATCGTATATCATATTAAACTTTTCATACTTTATAATACAATATCAACTTTATAAGTTTGAGAAAAAAATTAAGTTTGATTTCATTATTTTGGACTTGAAAAAATTTGAAAGGAATTAGTATGCCAACATGCAAAATTTTTTACATTTCACAACAAAGATTATAAGTTTGTTGGATGCTGCTTCTTGTTTGCAGGAAACAAGATAATTCGAAACACCATTATATTAAATGTTAAACGCATGTATATTTAGACATTTTGATGGGAACGGAGCTCCGACCCATACCCCGATTATCAAATGCACAAACTTCGATTCCTCTATGACTCTCGACTGACTTCTTCATCGCTTCATCGTCATTGTTTGGCTTATCAATGCCGATCAATCCCTTTAACTGTGAACCCCACGAATCATGAGTCCCAATCAATCCTAAACCATTTGATCAATCAAGAAAAAAAAATCTAACAACTCATTGTTGGTGTGTATGTGTTTGAATAGTAAAACTCAAAATCCCACATTGACAAAAAGAAGCTTTTGTATATAGTATTTATATAACTCCACATCAAGGGAGTTTGGTTGGCCAACAAGGCTTAGGTGGGTCTTATTGGAGCTCCTATATACACCACACACATATCCATATATACCCATATATATATATATATATATATATATTAAATGTCAAATATTAGGCTTTCGGTCTTGGGGCTCTTGAGCTCGGGTTGGCTTACTTGGACAGCCCATATTTTAAATATATATTTATTTATTTATTTTATTATGTTTTCAAAGATTATTTTTCAGAAATATTACAACTTTACATATTTAAACTAAACGTTGTAATTTTTCAGAAATGTTGTATCTTTCCAAAAATATTATACCTTTATATATTTAAATCAAAAAATTATAATTTTTTGATGAAAAATTATAACTTTACCAAGAGTTATATCTCTTGATTATTTTGTCTATAAAAGGAAGAAATACGTATTAAGTTATAATATAATTTTTTTTAAAAAGACGATTTTTTTTAAGCAACACTCTATCTGAAGGAAAAAAAAATTATTGCACTTTGACAGACTTCTGAGTTTTATTACTTAACCTCAGAAGAATTGATAGTTGAATTCTGAGAGACAAACTCTGTTATCTTTAAAGCTATTTGGGAATGAGAGAAATACTGTTTTAGGATATTGCACCCATACAAACCTCTATCATACGTTCTGTAAGATTGGTTTTAATGTTATAGTACATTATTTAATTGTTTGTTTAATATATTTATAAATTGATTTATTATTAGTATTGAATCTGGACTGTAATTGTTGTAGTTCCACCAGGACATCGATGTAATTTTAGCTTAGCTCATCAGATCCTGCCCACCTAACGAGAATTAAGATATGTTGTGAAATAACATTACGCATAATCTCTTCATCCTATCTATCAAGCAAAATATTGTTGAAACCCTATATCTTGTTAAAAAGGAAATATTACAAATGTCACTTCTCTAATTTAATATGATTAATATTATTTTTTAAATAAAAAATTATTTATAAAAAAAGTTAAATAATATTTTAAAAATAATACATTTTCATAAACTATAATATATAAATTTAATATTTTATTAAATAATTATATTAGAAAATTTATAAAAATAATTAAATATAAGATAAAAATTTTATTAATATTAACGGTTATCTTTAAATTAGTCATAAATAATTATTGGCAAATTTTTAAGCAAATCAAATAAAAGTAATATTAAATTATAGAAGTGAATAATAGCATAAGTTATTATACTATATTTTTAAACTACTTGATATAATTTTTAAGTAAGAGTATTTTTTTAAAGGTTATTATTATTGTTTTTGTTCGCTTTGTAATATATGTATGAAAATCGACTATAAATATAACGGTGTCAAGTTTTGTAATATAAAACATTTAAATTTAGGTTGTCGATTCTACGAAGAATTAATGTAAATTCTGTTAAATATTATAAATGAATTAATATTAATTTTATTAAGATATCAATAGAAAAACAATTAAAATTACAATTTATATGATATATAATATACATAGAGTGTAACTACAAATAGTTAGAAAATTCGAAATACAAATATTTTAAAGAATTGATTTTACTTAATCTTTAATTATATTTTTCCTGCCAATTTGTTATTGACTTAATGTTCAAATTTATAATAGCAGAATCTTATCTTTTTTACTTACCCCCTTCCGATGATCAAACCAAACCTATCCCTAACACTTAATTTTCATATTTCTAAGCAAAATCGAGTACTAAAAATATTTTACATTCTTTAATTTTTTTTAAGCTTCTTCAAAGAATTTAATAGTCTCTTAACGTATTAATACCTTAAGTTGTATTATTTGAATTCTAATCTAGGACGACTTCTCCCAAATACCTCATTATAAATTTAAAATCATCTAATTCATGACCAATGAATTAGAAACATTAATTATAGTATAATACAAATAAATTTATGAAAAGAGTAAATAGACAATTAGGTAATCAAACTATTTCGTTTGTTATCCAATCTCTTTTAGATTTATAAGATGAGAGTCATAATATAATCGACTATTCCTCCTGAAATCAAATTGATTAAAACTCTAAATCACAGTTCTAATAGCTTATCTAGTTTTTAATACATATTTCCCGCTTGTTATTTAGAAAACTATAAATTGTTATAAAAATTGAGAATTAAAAGTTGAGTTTATTATCTCTCTTAATTAGTCTTCGAAGTCATTAAAGATCTTTCAACTCACTAATAACTTGAGTTATACTATTTATTTTTTAATTTAAGATTATCTCTCTTAAGTGTCTAAGTCTAGTTTTGGTATCAACTAATTCATGATCAAGGAATTAGAGATATTAAGTATCAAATAGCATAAAATAAACTAATAAAAAAATTAAATAAATAAACTATACAAACAAATTATCTACAAGACATCAATTATATCAAAATTTCTATATTATAACTTTAATATAGTATAAAAACTAAAATAAACATAATATAACTCATGAATTTCATGATTCATGTCACACCCCAACCTGTGGGTCTTACCTATGACAACCGTCACAGACCTTCAGGGTGTACTCAATCACAAAGAATACAACCTGTAGGCCTATAAGGCACTCAAAAATCTGTTTTCACAAATAATACACATCACACTTCCAAATAATCCAACAAATCACCCAAACTTCAATGTAATACAGCAAACCACAAACACTTCAAATGTATAAATATGAGCTCATAAATCAATAAAAGTACATAGTTCGATAAAAACTGAGGGGATCAATCCAACCCAAAATAAATTCCAAATATGTATTACAAATCTGTTTGCTATTTATAAAATTCTCAGAAATAAAAGAAAAATAGAAATGACCACCAATGGACTAAAGATTCTACAAAGTGAGTCGACATGGCTATACCTGGGCCTTCAATCCCGGAGCGATCATCACCACCTATTTCGACCTAGCGTTTTTCCTAAAACTGGAAGGTGAGGGGGGTGAGTATACAGAAGTATATTCCGTGAGTGAACTAAATAAAAATATAAATATAAATACATCGTGTGTATATATATATATATATATATATATATATACACATTTAAATAGTAATCAATCAATAAATAAAATCAATGAATAAAAATCGAATTCTTAAAACCGATAAATAGGAAGAAAACACTTTTATTTTAAGATTTTCAAACCATATTTTGAAAATCATTGGGCTAACTCATTTCTCGGTGACTACTCTGGTCGTGGGTGTCCCGAGACCGTCAGTGGGCTTTGTATGCAATTAAAACATGCTATTGATAAAAATAGATTTAGATGCAAGAAATAGAATATGTGGGTTCTTTAGAAAAATAGGCCTACCACTGACGTTCATCTCGGATGAGCCACGTGGTGATCTCGTGCTAATCCGACTGAAACTCAAAGGTGATCAAACCTCCACTCAAACAATAATCAAAACACTGTATCAC
>JAVXUL010000008.1:17125106-17140403 GCA_035590515.1 Trichilia minutiflora | reverse complement strand
TTAATTTGTATAAAAAATTACTTAAAAGTTCATATCTCTAATATTATTATTTTTTATTTATAAAGTTTATTATTAATTTTTAATATTCTATCCAACAATTCCGTTTACATTAAAAAAAATAAAGTAAACACTATCCTAATTTCTTTTCACCAAACAATGGAATCCCATAAACAAAATAATAATAAATTGCAATCAGTTTTTGAAAATCAATATTTCTCTCAAAAGTATAATAATATCAACCTTAAATTATTTTAATTGTGGTATAGTCCAAAATTTAGATGACTAAAACTATTCAATCCTTGATTATTTATTTGAAAACAATTATACGAACTAGAAAAAGAAACAATTAGTAAAGAACTATTCGATATCAAACAATTAAAAATAATCTATCTGTCTGTAAAGAACTTTTTGGGAGGAATACAAATGTGTATTATTGCCACTAATATTTCGGTATTATATTATTATTATATATTTTAAATTTTTAAAAAATAAATAAATAAATTATATAAAATAGATATTAATAATATAATATTATCATATCAATTTTTAATTTATATGAATCGAATTTATATACCCAACATTATGATTTTATTACGATGCAACTATGTTTCTGCGTTATATTGGATCAAGCAATTATCATTAATATAATAGATTTTATAAGTTTTAAAATAACCAAATTATCCATCCCATTATCTAATTAGATAATGATGGAAGTAAGTTAAGTTACAACTTAAAAATTTATAATATTAGTATATGTTTAGTATTAAAGTGTTATAATTAGTACAATTTTACAGTTGTTGTAAAATAAAAATAAAAATATTCAAAATTAATATTATTAAATGTTTTGTTAACGAGTGTCCTCAAGACACCTGTTCAAATTTTTATATTTAATAATTTTTTTTGATAGGTTAAAATATATTATTAATTATTATATTAAATACTAAAAATTATTATAAATAATAAATATGAAAACTTTAATAAGTGCCCGAAGACACTCGTTATTAAAATCTTATTATTAAATATTTTTTTATAACTTCATTTTTAAAATTAAGTGAAAAATATTAATATCAAATATTCTTTTACGTCCTAGTTGATTTGTCTGTTCTTCTATTAGCTAAAAGAAATTTTTTAATGTAAACAAATAGAAAATAATTTTTACACCGTTTACGTGCTATCAGAGGAGAAGAGATTTTAAACTATTAAAAAGAAAAGATTATTTTATTTTTATTGAAAGAAGTTTAAAATTTGTGTTTTTGACATTAGAGTTTTTTTTTTTTAATTTTTTAAAAAATATTAAATTATCTAAAATATTTTGATTTTATTTTACAAAATTTGACTCCTTTTCTCTCTTAGTGCAACTTTTAAAAATTTATTTGTTAAAATAATAATATATATTTTTTTTTATAAAAAGCTACTTATAAAAATAAATAAATATTTTTTTTTATTAAAAACTCTAATTTTTTACTTATAAAATCTCAACTTTAAAAATTATACTAAATGCAACTAATCTTATCATAAAGTCCATATCCAACAACTACAAAATGAATTTCTAAAGGAGTGCTTGGTGAAGTAGTCAAAGTTGTCCAAAAGCAAAAGCAATCAGAGTATATTGGAATATTCTCAAGGGTATATTTGGAGATGACCTAAATATCAATTTAAATTCTGATTGTTTATATTCCGGTATACCAAGCAGTATCGTTCTCACCTCTCGCTCTTTCTCCCTCTTTTCCATCCTCTCTTTTTTCGTTTCAGAAATCATGCCATATCTCTTTCTTTCTCTCTCAGCCTTGCCTTCTGCACAAGAAAACCAGGCGGCAATCGCAGATTCTTCGATGCTCTGTTTTGTTCGGATGTCTCGACGAGGTCCAGGCACGTTCTTCTCCCCTCCATCTCTGTCTTTCAAAAACAGTTTGTTTGTTTGTTTCTTTTTTCACCGATCAGTTAAAATTGATTATTCGATCGAGGTAATAACATTTCCGTATCCTTCTCTAGTTTCATTGCATATTACCGTAGGTTTTAATGGAAGTTACTCTCGTAAACGAGCATTTCAAAATGTGGGTACTGTTCTCTTCCTATTTGCATACGTTCGAGATTTCATTTGCTATTATTGGTAATCTACAATAGTTTGTGGATATGTCAATTTTTTTAAAATATAAAAAAAATTACAAATTAAAGACTTTTCAAATTTAATGTGAGTAAAATTTGAACTCTCATTTTTCCGGAGTCCAATTTGAGAATAACTTGATCCTTGAAAGAAAGAAAAGGGCTAGTTTGGGGTTTAGCATAAGGGTTGATATGCACGAGGTTTAAAACTTAAAATTTTTTTTCACGATCCGAAAAATTAATACCCACGATTGGCTATTAATAAGAATAGTGTTGTGTTGAATTATTTTAGTTGCTAGTGTTAGTGTTAGTGTTACTGTTACTGTTACACCTTTGAAATTGAATAATTACTCAAATATAACTTATTTTCAATTATTGGCTTGCTCGTGCTCGGCTTTCATTTGATGGGCCTCACCTCCGTTCATTGGCTGACAACACCTCATGCTTAATTATTGGTGTTTTTCAATTTGTGTAATTTTTCTTTTTTCACAGTTTTTTCTTATACTCTCTTTTATCTTTTTTCAATTAATATATTATTTATCTAAAAGCTTATTCCTGAAGGTTATTTTTTCTTAAAAGAATTTGGCTAAAAATTAAAAAGAAAATTATGACACACGCAGAGAAAAAATTATAATTCGAAGTTAAATTATTCCAAATCAATTTTTTTTTTGACTTTTAATTTTTGTGTTATTAAAATTCTTCCAATCTTCTTTTTTGATTTTTTTTTTTAATTTTAGCGTGGCATCCCAACTGAAGAGGTTTCTCACAATCAAAGGTGATAAATGGGTCATATCAGTCTAGGGGCATAATTTGTGAATAGTAAAAATCATGAATCGACCAGTTAAAGCTTAATTTGAGATTAAATCCATGGGTCGAGTTCGACATAAGCCTGTGATGAATTGTGCTTAATATGAAATTAAATCCATGGCCGAGTTCGACATAAGCATGTAATGAAGTGTGTCAAACCCCATTTATAAATAATATCAAATATATTATTATTAAAACAATTTTTTGATCCTGAGACAGAACTCGTAAATCCAACCTATATACTTGAGATGATATAACTTGTGGGTCTAGCATAGCACGATCCTTATGACCGTGTTTTATAAGTTATACTAAAATTTCTTTTTTTTGTTTTGAACAAAATCTAACACAACGCATTAACTTGTAAGAGCCGTATTTTATGAGCCATATTAAAGCCTCGTGTGTTTTTTTATAGACAAAATCTAACACAACACATGATTTCATTTTCACGAACCGTATTGATCCATTTACCACCTCGGTTGACAATCAAGAGATGTTTATCAAATAATATATATATATATATACATTTTTTTTTTTATGGTCAATTATTCCATTAGCAGCACAAGTAAAGGAGTTTAATTAAAAACCCAATTTTCCTAACTAGCTATTTCTTTGTGATTTAGTGCTAGTTCCACTCCCTGATAATCATCTTACCTTTTCTTTATTAGCAGAGTTTTCTGCTGCTTTATCTTAAGTTTTAGAAAAAAATTATAGAGAATTAAAAAAAAAATTATTTAATTCTATGGTTACATACATTTACTGCCCGTAAATACAAAACAAAAGTCTCTTTTGTACAATTTTTTTTCCTGGGTTTGTCCTCGGAGAGAGATACATTACAATATATTAGCATCAGAGTGCAAACATAATTTTAAATTTTACATTCTTTACACAGTTGTTCTGGATTCTCATCTCTCCCACTGCAAATTCTGGTTTTATTCATCTTTTGTATTCTTCAGTAAATTAACTATCTTAAACACCCAGAGCCACATCACAAGTATAAGAAAATCGCAAAACCCTGCAAAAATAAGTTGTAGAAACGGTAAAGAAGTTTTGTTTTGTTTTCTGCAACAAAGATATAGCAATTTATGAGTGAGAAACAAACCGAACTTACCGGTTAAAATGAGGGTTCACTGATGCAGGATTAAGTGAGAGAAGCTCCTATTCTAACTGGTTTTAGACTCTGAAGTAGCCTTCTTGCATACTCAAATGCTAATACAAAAAGACCAAAGAGGAATAATAGGTAAAGGTGTAGCTTTTCTAATGTATCTGATATATTGCTTCTTCGCTCCATACTTTCTCTGTCAAATAACATCTCTTTCCCCAAAATCCCTGGCAAAAAACTGAAAATATCAGGAGATAATGTCAAACACAGCAAACAGAGTTCTGAAGCAGAAAATTCTATATTGGAAATTGTATTGTCTCCCTCTCAATCCTGAACGTGATTGTGAGTTTTTTTTGTTGAATTTTGTTTTTGAACGGGGGGATTTTCGGTGGGAGGAAGACAGGGAGGAAATAATGTACAAGTAGTTTTAGGATGCGGCTAGGGGTGGGCATATGCGGTTTGGTTCGATTTGAAAAAAAATCAATCCAATTCAATCTATTAACATATTATAAATCAATTCAAATCAAACTGCAAAATACGGTTTAAAACGGTTTGGATTCGCGGTTTAAATTATATTATAAAATTAAAAATATAATAATTAATTATTATCAATTTTATAATCTCTTATTAATATTTAAGAGTAAGTTTTGTGAATAATTTTTTTAAAAATCAATTATGAATAATTTTTCTTTAGCCATTATTATTATATAGAAGACAAATCATATATAATTTGTGATGATAAATAAATAATAATAATAATTTTATAAGATAATATTAAGTGGTTTGATTTGTGGTTTTACGGTTTGGAATTGATTCAATTCATAAACTAAACCACGAACAGTGGTTTGGAATTGATTCAATCCATAAACTAAACCACGAACAGTGGTTTGAAAAGTATCAATTCACAAGTCGATCTACAAAATTTTCAAACCGATCCAAACAACTAATTTTTGCGGTTTGAATTGGATTGGTTTGAAAATACTCACCCTTAGATGTGGCTATGTCTTAGCATTGTTTTATGTTAAAAGAAAATAAGAGGTAGAGTCCAATTTGAACTCTATGGTTTTCAGATCTGCGAATGTATTTTGCGTGAACCATGGGGAACTCAATGGATTAACCATGGCTTCATCCTTCTTACTTGGGAAAACTCTCTTCGTTTGAATAGAAGAATGAAAAACTTTATAGCTTGTCTGCCTTAAGCAATTATTCTCTAGAGTCATGTTGAGATGTCAAGTGTGAGTGCGTAAAGTAAAAAAAGTCCTATATTAGAAAGTTACAAGACAAATAAGTAATATATAAATAAAATTGATTCATAGACCCAATGCCTTAAGGTTTTAAGTTAAAAGTGGTATCTAAGTTCACTTATTTGGCCTATATATATTCTCTCCGGATTTTGGAGAGGCTTTCCCAGTCTTTAACAAGTGGTATCAGAGCCGATGGTTCAGAAGAAACGCAAGTATAGAGACGGTGATATATATATATATTCCCGTGGTTGCTGTTATCATGAGAAGTGATGGAAGAGCCGTAAACTCCTAAGGAAGATAACCCAAAGAGGATGGCCTAAAAAGAGTGGGCTAATTTAAGATGGAGTGGTAAGGATGTTTAAGGAGAAAAGGAATACATTCGTCTCTCACGTGATTTTAAATGAAACATTGATAGGCACAGACTTCAAGATAAGTAGGCTAAGGCTTGGTATGAGTATGGATAGCCTAAGGAGGATGGTTCAAAGAGAGTCGATTAGTCCAAGATAGAGTGGTAAGGCGGTTTCAGGAGAAAAGGAGCACGTTCACCTCTCCTGTGACTCTAAGTGAAGCATTGATAGGCGCAGACTTTGAAATAAATAGACTAAGGCTTGGTATGAGTATCGGCTCTTGACAATATTGTAAAATTAGAATTTAAAAAAAAAAACTCACACTTAAAGAAAAGATTGTTAAGACGTCAAATGTAAGTATGTAAAGTAAAAAAGTCCTACATTGAAAAGTTATAAGATAAATAAGTAATATATAAATGGAATGAACCGACATGTCCAATACCTTAAGGTTTTGAAGTGGTATTGAAGTTTATAAATATATTCACTCATTTAATCTATGTATGTTCTCCTCGGATTTTGGACGGGTTTCCTCGATCTCTAACATGTTATTGTCCATGCTATCGCACATGGAACAGAGAAAAAGACTATATTGATTGTGGTATGCTTACCAGAATCTGTCAGGGACAAATTAGTCCAATCATGTGCGTTTCTCTTCATTTTTGATGCTTTGATCAAGTCCATGAGAGCCTGATTAACCTGAAATTTCAAAAAAAAAAAGAAAAAAAAAAGCAAGAAAATGGGTGACATATATAAACTTAATTTGCAGCCAAACAAAATTACAACAATATTAATATTGCATAAAGTAGAGCTTCAAGAACATTGTTGATAAAGATCATGGATCACTCAAGGTCTATCCTCTGTATTCCAAGGATTAAGAAAGTTTGTCCATAATTACACGTGTAAGAACCGCTTTGTCTGCTTTGTCTTAATCGAAGTCAATTACAACAATTGTTTACCGACTTCCATAAACCTTCCAGATTAGTATGCTTGCATATGATCTGAATCTATTAGGCAAAAGAAATACCTCTTCTCTTCTCTCATGACTCACAAGATGTCCTCCATGAAGATCTATCATTCTAGCAACAGGGTAAAGCCTCTCTGCTAGTCTCCTCGCATAATAGATTTGTGCAATGATATCATGCCTATACATTCAGCCAACCTCGAATTAGTATCGCCCAAATTCAATTTCTAAGACATTTTGATATGAACTTTTCACTTTAAAATAACAAATCCTTGTTAATTAATATTGTTGGCTTCCATATTTAATGCAGGTTGATTGCTGATTTTGATATTGCTTCAAAGCATGATGAAGACTTTCCATTTAAGGTAATGAATCTCATTTGGATTTCCTATCCATATTTGGATCTTTGTTTAAAGTTACATCTACTAATAGTTTTCTTAGATAGCGTTTAAGATTATATACTTTATTGATTCATGAAATTTTATTTTCTCTTCTATGGGATAATTCAATGCAGTTAAACTAAAATTTTACAGATTTCATCTCATCTAAATCACATTCGGAAAACTGAAACATAATTTGTTTAAAAACATTCACAGTTTTAATGTTATTTAATGCATGCATGCCTTTACAGGTCATAGATATACTAATATATACTAATCCACACATGTGCAATATAGTAAGAAATGTTATGGTTACTCATGTACCTGCCATGAATAACCGATACAAGAAATCCAGCAGAACGGATGGTTTCAATTTCTTTTCGTGTTATTTTATGCTTCCAGCAGGCATGGATTTGACCATCAAAACCATAATTAGTCTGCATCCCAGTTGCCGATATACCTTTAACATAATCCTAGGAACAAAATATTTGAGGTCAAGTTATTGACATTTTTGTGGGGAAAAAATTAAGGAAAAAAATAACTTCCAGGACCAGCAAATTTTAAATAGCTGTAATTCCGCATAGTAAGCCAAATTACAACATAATTCCTTAGACATCAAATTGGAAACAAAATAATTGATGGCTGCTCTTTGAATTATGCATATAGATAAACTGAAATGAATACTTGAAATATAGTAATCAAATTCAAGGGAGGGAGGGTTAGTTAAAATTCTATTATACCAATATGGTAGTAAAGGTGATGAGAGCTCTTACTTGATATAAGATTGCTCTTCTAGTAGTAGATCCAACATATTCCTCAAGATATTCCTGCCACCATGTCAAAACTAGTATGAGCCTGCAATCAAATCTTAATGCCAATATTATAATCTTAAAACCATTCCCATCTCTTTCAACAATGAAAAAAGAGGGGGACAGAGAGAGAGAGAAATTTAGTAGGAGAAAGAGTTGTTTCAGAACAACATTCAAAGTTCTGATTGCCCAGAACTTCTGTTTACCTTTGAATAATGAGTGTCCAAGTCCACAGCTGCCCTTTGCTCGGGAGTTTTTGCCCTGAAGAAACGGATTGCAACTGTTAATGTCTGGCGATCAAGCTGCAGGAAATAAAATTATTGATCAGCTACAATAAATTTCTAGGTATTGGCCACTTGATCATTGTAACGAGTTAACATACTAATAAGCTGATATTTTTCAATTGAATAGGAAACAAAAAGAGTGTATATGTTAGAATGGAGCAAGTGGACCAGATGACAAAATCAAACACAAAACATAGGTTTTCTTTTCTTTTCTTAAGATGCATTTTTTAGTTAAAATATTTCTATTTGTGTGCAATCGACTCCCAATTGGGAAAATTCTTTTCCCACGAAGAGGGAAACTTGAACTCCCTCGCCCAAGGCCAACCACCCTTCTAAAGGATCAATAATACATCATATTGAAATTTTCATATACAATATCAACTGTTTGTAAATTTGAGCAAAATTAAGTTTGGGTGCATCAATTTTGGACCTGAAAAATTTTGAACGAAATCAAAACTTCCCCATGAAAATTTTTTAAATTTCCCAATGAAATTTACGTGTTTGTTGGATGTTGCTTCCTGTTTGCAGGAAACAAGATAATCTGAAAGCATTTTTCTCATCCTGCTCCGAACCTACTATTTCATCTCAGGAAGTTTGATATCAAAACAATAGAGCGATTTTCTTGAGATACTGAGATTATACAATACATTTCAAAACTGTCCAGAAACATTTGGTCAACTCGTATGGTTGCATTATACCAAAATTTAACAACTGGAACACAAAACTGATATAAAAATTTACTTGAATGAATTCGATGGTGCAAAACAAAAGATAATACAATACCTTTGGACAGCATTCAAAGCCTCCACCGGTTACATTTAATAATGCCAAAGACAGAACTCTATCTGGCACCATCGCTGCTAACTTGCAAGCTATCATTGCCCCTGATTTGATAAATAAAACAAACTAAGTAAATTTACTTAGGAATCGACACAAAATTCAGTCAATACGTGTAAATGAATCTTTTAAAAATAATTTTGATACCCAGAAATCACTTGACCTTTCTATGTTCACCGAGTTATGAAGTGGAGTTACTACCAAACCCAGATAAATGGGGTAGATTAAATAATTACAACTCCATTGGACAAAATTTCAGTTCAAAGTTAATTCAATCAAAAAAAATTTGATTTCAATGACATGCATAAATTTCTAATTACTATTATAAGTTAATTCAACTCACCCATTGAATGCCCAAAAACATGAACTTGTTTCCAGCCCAAATGATCCATCAAAGCAATCGCATCCTTTGCCATGATTTTTGTTCTACAATCACCAAAATTCCACAAAAATCAACTTATTGCAAAAAAAAAATAAAAGAACAACAAATTGGGGATTAAATATCAAACTCACGTGTATTCAGACTTTTGGACGGGCACGGAACTCCGACCCATACCCCGATTATCAAATGCACAAACTTCGATTCCTCCGCCCTTCTCAAGTGACTTCTCCACCGCTTCATCGTCGTCGTTGGGCTTATCAAAGCCGGTCAACCCCTTTATCTGTGGACCCCATGAATCATGGGTCCCAGCCAATCCTGAACCATTTGATCAATCAAAAAAATAAACACACACAGAAAATCTAACAACCTATAATCCAAATTTGATATTCCGATCAAATTCCAAAAATGAAAACGAACAAACTGATTTTGTTTCAATGTATACCTATAATGAGAAACACTTTGACTGGTCCTCGTTCGTACGTTCTGTAGAAAATATTGATCCCATTGTTGAGAGCCGCGTCATCCAGGTCGATTCCGCTCTGCTCTTTGCCCACCTCACAGTATGGCATCGTTTCCTCACTGTAAGATTATAGAAGGATTTGAATTATCTGTTGTTTCCATTCTTGCTACGCAGAGAGAAAGAAAATGAGAAGAGATTTTTTGATGTTTAAAGTTAGGGCAGAAATGGTTAGAGATGGGCTTTGAGGAAAAAACTCTCGCGCGTGGGTGGGAAGTATTTTTTATTGAATTTTTTAAGCATCCTGGCGGGAAAAGTTTAGAATTTGGGGGAAAATATTGTGTGATCGGGGGAAATAATATTATAAGTATGTTAGAGAAAAATAATTTAATTAAGTATAAAAATTAAAAAAATATGTTTTAAATTAATAATTATTAATTAAAATAAATATATTTTATAATACATTAAAAAAAGAGAGAGTAAAAGTAAAAAAATAAAAAAATTTATAAAAAATAAAAATGGACACTAAGATAAAATGTTGGCATTGTAGCACTATTTTTTAATTAAAGAGTTAACAATTGAGATGATTTTATGATATTATTTTATATATATTAAATTTAATTTTACTGTGCATTATATGAGGGTTCAGTCAAATATTAATATGTCCTAAATTTCTTAATTGCCACCTACTCCTTTACACTTACAACCACCTTCGGAACCCGATCACACACGTGATGGTGATGATGATGATGATAGTGATAATATATGAAATTATTATTTTATAATATAATTAGATTTAGTCAATTATTCACTAAACTCAATTGTGTTTTTAACATTAATGTTATTATACTATGATATTAATGGTGAGTGTTTAATTTATATGATTTATATTATTTTTATAATTAATAAACTCACAAAAGAATAATAATAATTAAATAAAAAAAAGAGTATATAAAAAATACATTACTCTATTTTATATGTCAATATGAGTAATTTTCACAATATAAGTGGAATTATTTATTTTTTATTTTTTTGGAAAATATACGCAAGCAAGTATAATAAACAAAAATAATTTCAAATATTGACAAAGAAAAATTTATTGAATTGTCAATAAATAGTCAAAAGATAAAAATACTATAATAAAAGAGGTCTCTATAAATTTTTACAAATTTTATTTTATCTTTTAATTTTTAATTACTTCAATAATTCCTTTTGAAATATCTTTGAGTTAGTAGGACCATATTATCTTAATTAAAAATATCATTATCTGGTAATAATAATTTAAATAATATGTAATTATAAAATATTATAAAGAAATAAAACCTTGAATTGTTTTTCAATTTTAATAGTACATCAACAACTTTTTTTTATTAACATAATTTATGATGTACTTTTAGAATAAATTATATTATATAAGAAGTAATTTTTGTAGTATTTTTATAATAATTTCATTTATTATAGTTTTAATTGTATAAAATATATATAACAAAATAATATAAATTACATTGTATTTCAATTTATTTATAAACATGTGGACTAATAAAGTATAAGTATGCTTGGTAATAAAAAAAATATACTAATAAAATATTTATATTCTACTTGATATCACATGATAACTGAAATATCAATTATTAAAATAAAAAATTACTATATCAAAATTTATAAAAATTAATATAGATATTACATTTAAGAACAATTTTTTAATAATACTTAACTATAAAATATTACAATATTATAATAACGATATTTTTATTTATTATTTCTTTAAATTAAGCATTACACTTTATTTTAATTTAAATTTTTAAAAAATATTACCATTTATAGATAGTATTTTTAATTAATAAAATATAATATATAATATTATTAATATAATACAAAATCATATACTCTGAAATAAAAAGATATTCAATCTGTATATTATAAAGGTGTTTCGAATATAATAGTTAGTAGTACTAATCGATTCACTAGATAAATTAATATAAACAACTAATAAACAATTATATTTTAGCGTTAACAAATTCTTCCAAATAAAAAAATACCAATGATATATATATACAATATAATCAAACCTTTATCATTTTTTAAATTTCTAAAATTTATATTTATAGTGCATTTGATGATTATTAAAAAATACTGTGATTGACGAAAATTATACTACGATAATAATATTAAATTATTATTAAAATATCATAATAATTTTAATAATAAAATAGTTATAGATATATAATAAATTTATTTTAGGATGTATAAAATTTAATAAATGTAATGAAATAAAATTTTAAATTTTTGGTGGTAAACTATATTGTAAATATAATTAAACCAGATAAGTAAAACGACATCGTTTTGATAAAAAAATTTATGACATAATTCTGTCACAAAAATTATAAATATAATTACATAATGATGACGTGTAAAAAAATTATGTTATAATCATAAAACGTTGTCGTTTTATATATCTTACGTGGACAGATGAGTAAAAAGATATTGTTTTGACAAAAAAAATTATGATAGAATTCTATCACAAAAATTATAAATAGAATATAATATTACTGACATGTAAAAAAATAAAAAAAATAAATTATAATCATAAAACGACGTTGTTTTGATTCTACGTGAACAGCTAGGCAAAACGACGTCGTAAAAAAATTTGTGACAGAATTCTGTCACAAATATTATAAATATAATATAATATTACTGACGTATAAAAAAAATAAAAAATTATATTATAATCATAAAACGACGTCGTTTTGCACATCATACGTGGACAGATAGGCAAAATGACGTCGTTTTAACAAAGAAATTTGTAATAGAATTTATCACAAATATTATAAATATAATATAATATTACTGACGTTTAAAAAAATAAAAAAATAATATTATAATCATAAAACGACATCGTTTTGTGTATTATAGTGAACAGAGAGGTAAAATGACGTCGTTTTAACAAAAAAATTTATGACAGAATTCTATCACAAATATTATAAATATAATATAATATTACTGACGTATAAAAAAATTATATTATAATCATAAAAAAATATCGTTTTGTGTATCCTACATGAACAAATAGGGAAAACAATGTCGTTTTAACAAAAAAATTTATGACAGAATTTTGTCACAAGTTTATAAAATGTTAAAACGACGTCGTTTTTAGAATGTTCAAATTTAACAAATATAAAACCTTTTTATTTTTGTGACAGAATTTTGTCATAATATTTAGGTAAAAAAATACAATATTTTCTATAATATTTATAGTGATAGAATTCTGTCACAATTGGTGACAGATATTTAATTGTAATAGAATTTTATCACAATTTGTGACAGAAAATAATTTATGACAGAATTCTATCACAAGCATTCTGTCACCAAAAGCTATTTTTCTGGTAGTACTATCAAGGAGTTCCGCTGATTCCATTCTTGACAACCTTACAACCAAAATGACAAAAACTTTAACAAAAGCCCAGGCCACATCACAAACCATTGATTCCCCTACTGTACCAATTGCCATAAAGTTAGATGGATCTAATTATACTCTATGGTCCCAGGTAGTTGAGATGTACATCTTAGGTAAGGATAAACTGGGATATATTATTGGAGACTTTCCTCAATCGTCTGAAATAGATCCGACATTTCGCAAACGGCACACTAAAAATGCTATAGTAAAAAGATGATTAATCAACTCAATGGATCCGTCTTTGGTTACAAACTTCATTCGTTTTCCAATAGCTAAACAGGTTTGAGACTCTATTGCTACTACTTATTTTGATAGAATTGATACTTCACAAGTTTATAACCTTTGTCATAAAGTAACTCAGATGCGACAAGGAGGAGGATCAATTGAAAAATACTATAATAATTTACAAGGATAATGTAGACCTGTCAAATGGGCCAGCAGTCCGCGAGCCGGCTCGGTTCGGCTCGGCATTTAGGTGAGTTATGACAAAAAAAAATTGGCCCGTTTAATTCACGGGCTTTTTTGGCTCGGTCCGTTTAACCCGCGGGTTAGTGGACCAGCTCGTTTAACTCGCGGGTCGGCTCGTTTAACCCACCTAATTAAAAAAAATTAATTTAATTTTTTTCAATCTTTATATTTATATGATGATTGATTATGTTTTAATGTTAATAATGATATTAAACTTATTATTTATTAATATTGAATGATGTTGGATTAGTATATTTTAATATTTAAGATCATGTGTTTAAACTTAAAATTGTTGATGAAACTTTTATTTTACTTATTAAAATTTTTATATGTTAATTTATAATAGAGTTAGCTTATGTTGTATTTAAATTATAAACTTATTATTGCTATTAACATATTGTATTTACTAGTAATTAGTGTATTTTATATATTTTTTTAAATTAAAAATTTTTAAAGTCGGTCCGCGGGCTGGCTCGTTTAGGCTCGTTAATTCGCGAGTCGGGTTAGGACCAGTAAAATATTAGTCCGCAAAATAAGTGGGCCGGCTCGGCTCAGTCCGTTTAATTATTGGTCCGCAGTGGGCCGAGCCGAGCCGAGCCGGCCCAGTTCGTTTGACAAGTCTAGGATTATGGCATCCTAATTCCATAGAGTGTGCAATAGATATACAAAAATGCAATTCCTTGCAACAAGATGGATTGGATTATCGACTTGATAACATTTGGAATGATGTACTTCAAATGAAGCCATTTCCCACAATTGAACAAGCTTATGCACACATTCAAAAAGAAGATACTCTCTAGATTGTGATGGCATCTAGAGCAGAGATTATAACTAATGGTGCTGTTATGGCAACTAAAAGCTCAAAATCTTGTCAATTGCCAACATTGGTGCTAGAGAAACATAATTCATTATCCAAGTTCAAAGGCCCATCTGATGGTGAAAGATGCACACACTGTGGGAATACTAAACACACCCGTGATACTTGCTTCAAGTTGCATGCATATCCTGAGTGGTGGCATAATTTACAAGTTAAAAAGAAAAGAGACTCAAAAATAGTCAAGGAAGGCATGGGCAAGGCTATTGTAGTCATTGCTGGTTTTCAACTCTCTCTTATTTCTCTATCTAATTCTTTAAATTTTATGGACCAAGGTAACTGCAAACAAGTGTTCTATAATTCTAAATCTCAGGATGCAGGAGCGTGTATTATAAACTTTGGACCTACGGACCGTATGAATTTTGTTCCCAAGGATTTTTCTCATACAACTCAACCATGGTGAAAATATATTGCTAATGCAAATGAAGTTACATATCCAGTCATAGGAGCGGGAACTGTGTCATTATCATCCTCACTCTCCTTATCTCACACTCTTCTTGTCCTTTCATTATCATATAAATTAATGTCTATAAGTCAAGTAACTGAAGACCTCAATTGTGTAATATTGATATACCCTACTTTCTGTCTTCAGGATATTCTTGTTAGTGTATGCCCTAGAAACTATTCGTGTTATCGTTTTTGGGGCTAGTGATCTTATATATATATTAGTTTATTAATGAATAGTCATGAAAGAATTTATTCTTTATTCACATACATTAGCTGTTTACTTTATATTGGCATGCTCATATATAAAGAATGTATGTGAATAGTATATATATTTTCATTTATTG
>JAVXUL010000008.1:17101818-17125006 GCA_035590515.1 Trichilia minutiflora | reverse complement strand
AGCGAGTTCTTATAGATGAAAGAAAGATTTATTCTATGAGAGAATAGAGATGAGATGAGAAGAAGAAGTAGGAGGTGGTGAATGAGAATTATATGAGAGTCAGAATCTGAATTAAAACGCTCCTGGCGCTTCTACTTGACGGGAAAATAGCATTTTGTCTTTAGAAAATCTGAGAAAATAAGTATTGAAAGATTCAAATAAGATGTTATACATTTAGACAGTGACAGTGGAAGAAGGATTGAATATATAATTTTAAAAATCGTAAAAATTTATTGTTGAATAAATATTTATTAATTTACCTGTCAAAATATATTTTAAAATAAAAAATTTGAAATAAGTAACGTTACTCTAATATAAAATTATATAACTTAATTATCACTAAAAAACATTCTTTATTGCAGAATTAGAGATCTATTATATATAATTTTACAGACCATTTGTAGAATATGTCATTGAAAGTCTTAAAGACATCAAATTATTTAAATATTTTTACAAAATAGTAAAATATATTTTATTAATAAAAAAATGAACAAAATGTGAGCTGAAATTTAAAAAAAAAAAAAATTACGTTGGTACGTAAAAGTAATAATCTCAACGGGAAGCGGAAAACATTGTAACGGCCGACAATACTTGGTTGATCCTATATATAAAACTATTTTAAAGCTGGCTATTTTATGTATTAACAAAAATACCCACATAAATATATTTCTTAATTTTTCTTCATTTGTTTTTTTGGGTACGATTAAAAAAATGATAAAATTTTCAAAAATATACCTTAAAATTATGACCTTGATTATAGTAAATTAAATGTACATATTCTTACATCTATTTTCTTTTATTTAAAAAAGAAAACATTAGATTTCTTAAATTTAATAGCATAAAATTTATAAATATTTGTGAATATTAATTCATTGTATTTGTAATGTAACCTAATACGTAATAAATAAGGTAGAGAAGCAAATGTTTAGCATTGAATTTGATGAAGACTCTTAACCAAATCCCATTCATATTTTCTAATTTACTATTCACAAACACTGCTCATCCCCGTCGGAAGGAATTATTGTTTGGTTTTCAGCCTCTCTCATTTCATTGCATTTAATTTTTGGGATACATTTAGGGTGCATACAAGTACACCGTACTGTTTCTCTTTTTTTTTTTTGATAATTTTTGTTTATAATTATAAAATAAAACCCCTCAAATCTGGGGTTTAATCAATTAATACTATTCATGGTTCAAAAACTAATTTTTTTTTAATGATTCATAATTAAATTTGATTAATGAATGACTTTAGAGGATTTATTAAGATTTTTATATTTACATACACTTATTAACAAAATTCTTCATAATTTATGAGATATCTTGAAAAAACTTGAAAAATATTATAAAAAATTGTATCAAAAAGTCGAGAAAATATATAATTCATTTTTGTGTACCACATCCATCCTATCCCTAATTTATGTACCATATCATAAATTATCCTTGAAATAATTTTATTTAATAAAAGGATAATCAAGGGTCCCCCATTTGAGAAATGTCATGGAAATACCCAATCAGAAAATTGAATGAAATTGAATATGCTACATACATTACACTGTCTGATTGATAATTTGGTATTTCTTATTAATGTTAACCTAGAAACAAATAATTCAGATGTATAGATATTCAATGAGCTTTAAGTGCATTGAATATAGAGGATTGAGTTGATGAAATGTCTTAATAAACATAAAATCAACCATTAATCCAAGATTCTTATTTAGATATACATGAGATTGAGATTGAGGTGTTGTAGCTACACAACTACTTTGCAATTACTTTCGACTTTTGATTCGCAGCTGTTATGAGATGAAAGATTAAATGTTAAATATCAATTAAAATATCAATAAATCCTACCAAAAGTTGGTATTATTAAAGTGGAAGCCAGTTATATCAAGTATACCTAAATACAGTGACAAATTGCTCAAATCTTTCATTTCATGAAAATGTGACAAAATTGGTGTCTGCAAAATGCCTTCATCATATATAGTTTACCAATGTGATGGAAATGTAACAAAGTTTTGAATTGGTCGACTTATTTCCTATACAAAATTAACCAAAAGAAACATGAGCAGGAAACCGTGATTATTATGAAAATGGCATTTACAACCGTTGTTCGGCTGGAGTCTTACAACTTTCACTGTTACCTACTCAAGCGAATCATTCCCTCACAAGCCAGGGTTCCTTCAAGATCTCCTATAATTCGCGCAACCCGAACTTCAAGACCTCTTTGAACCTCCTGAAACAGAGTTCTCAGACCATCAGCAAAGCGCTTCTTGTCAAAGCTGGAAAACTTGTCAAACTCTTCTGGGGACTCGACAAACCCAGAAGCAATTTTGGATTGTACTTCAATCAATTTCTGTCCTGTTGAAACTATGTATCTCTGCAGCTGAAATGTTTCCTCAAGGAAACGCTCTAGTGTTTTTGTATCTCCTTTCCTCTCCGTAGTAATGGAATCTTCACGACTCGTTTCTGCATCAGTCTCATGCTGTAAACCATGAAACAAATAAAAATGTTAAATTGTTAACTTGCTTTGATTTGAATGTCAAAGTATAACTTTTAGAACCCAAAATTTCAAACTTACCATCCTCTTGCAGAGATCATCAGTCTTGCCTTGGAGGGATTGGTACCGGCTGACTTGTTTGTTTAGCAAAGATATCAACAAGAGGAAACCTTTCATCACATTGTCATTGCTTTTGTTATTTTCCCTACAGTTTCCTGTAAATCTCTCGAGCACAACAAGTTGCTGCTTCAGCCTTTTGATCTTGTAAGAAACTCCAAGAGCATGAAGATCCATCCTCCACGGAGAATTGCTTGTCTTACTCAGCGACTGGCTGGATGAAGCTATCTTTTCAACTGAATCGACCTCAACAAGACAGCTTTTTTCCTCGTGTATAGGACCATCAACAACAGCATCGTTCTCTTCTTCGAATTCCTTTTCAGGACGTTGGACTATGATCAAATTTTTGGATGAATTATTAGAAGGGTTTTCTTCGTCTATACCTGTGTCTTTTACTTGACACCTTTCCACTGAACTTGTTTCCGATTCTTCCTCTTTCTCTCTCGATCTTCTCTTCATGATCTTCTCCTTGCACCAAATGGCATCGTGTATTAATGCTGGATCATCTAGAGATGAGTTTAAGATGGTCTTTTGGCAACTAAAAGGTTTTAATTGCAACACAAATTGTTCTTTCAGAGAATGCAATTCTTCTTCTCGCTCTAATAACAAAGCTTCCAATTTCATATTCTCAAGTCTGAGCTGTGACAAATCCTGATTCAACCCTTCAACATGAGAGTGCAGCCGTTTCGATTCTATTTCCATGCTCAGCAACCGCCAACGGTAACTGTCTAATTTTTCATCTTTCAGTCTCATTTGCTCTGCAAACGCCTCTAGCTCTAAGTGATGCCTCTTTTCAATAACAGTCGCATAATTTTCCGCTTCTAACCGAACCCAACCTTCCAGCCTTTTGACTTGGGCTGTCAAATGCAAGAATGAGGAGGGAATCAAGACAAAAGAGAAAATGCATCCAGTATAATTTCACATCATGTTCTTAAGCACTATGACTTGATTTCATTGGGAAAAAATTTTTAGCAAATTATAATATTATTACTGTAATTTGCCGTACCTTGTTCTTCATTTCCTTCTGCTGAGTAGTAATCAGATGGGGGAGAAAAAACATTGGGATCATTTTTTAACTCCAGATGCTCACACTCAAGAATATAATCAGTTTGCTGTGATCTAGTCTTTCCAATATGTGATGTCCCTCGTGCACCAGAGGAAACATTTAATCTTGAATTGGCTTGGCCAGTCAACATACTTCTCAGAGAATGTCTTTCATGTCTGGACTGAGATGCCGCCTTCCATCTTTCTGTTTCCAGCTCGGCTTGCTTCATCTTAGCCTTCGAAAATTTAACTTCGTTTAAAAGCAGTTGCTTCTCTGTTGTATCCAACTTAGATTTCCTCAACATTGCTGACAAAATCTTGTCTTTCTGGTCCAAATTCTTTCGCATCTTTACCATTTCCACAGAGAGTTTCTGTGCTAACAAGACAGACTCCTCCTTTTGCTCCAAGACTAATTCAAGCTCTTGCTTTGTAGCTTCCACCTGCCTAAGCTTTCGACCCATCTCAGCTTCAAGTTGCCGTTGGTTCGAAACAAGCTCAATAAAAGCAATCTTGTGCTTGCGAATCTCATCAGAATGTTCTTGAGCTTCTTGCTTTGCAGTTTCTCTCAATTGCTCTGCAATCTTTTCAGCATCTGTTAGCTTTTCTTCCAACTCTTTTCTCTTCTGTTCATCTTCCTCAATCAATTTATCCCTAGACTGCACCAAAATCTCCATTTCCTTCAACTTTTCATTTAATTCAGAAATATCTTCATCTTTCCTTTTCCCTACAACCCTCAGTTCATTAATAAGAGCTCCAATATGTTGCCGTAGCATCTTCTTTTCATTAAGCCAGCTCTGCTCTTGTTCTGCAAATATACCAGCAACTTTCTCATTTGCCTTGCCATCCTCGTGTCTCAGTTTCTTCAACTCTTCGATCTCTCTTTCTGCCTTCTCAAGCTTATAAAGCAGCTTACATTTCTCCCCATTGGCTTCTTCTCTCTGTACTCTCCATAGGAGCAAGCCCATAAGTTGGGCGCTTCCTTTAAGCATTTTATCATGTAATTCATACCATTTCTCATCCTCCCTATCGGCAGCAGACAAAAGCCTTAGAGCAAAGAAAGCACAAGAAACACCAAAATACATCGGATACAAGCTATCACTCTTCTCCTCAGAAACAGCCAAATACGAGCCAGTGACCGCCTTCTCATCCATTTCTCAGGATTTTGTTTCTTCTCCCGTACAGAATGTCAAGAAAATAAAAAAATCTCAGAATTCAGTTCAAAAAACTGAAATTTAGGTAATTTTTTGTCAGTATACAATATAGAAGAAAACCATTTTAATTGCATAGGAAACATAAAATTCCCTAAAATTGAATCAGAAACATAAATACCTAGTTGTCGAGAATTGCAGGTATAAAAACAAGTCAATAATTGAGAAACAAATATTTCCCAGTACAGTAATAATGCATATCAAAACAATGACAGTTTGCAATATCGTGTACCACAAAATTTACAGAAAAAAATTGCTGAAAAAAATTTCTTCTTCCACTCAAAACCAACGCCACAAATTTTTGGGTAACCGATTGAAACTTCGAGAAAACTTGTACTGCATTTGTGATGTAGAGTCATTTAACACAAATGGCCAGAGAATGCAAACAGCATGGGTATTTACACATTTATAAGGCAACCAAATCTGTTAAAAAGCAATGAATGTGCTGAGACAGAAGAAAAGAAAAAATTTAATGAAAATTGCTCCCTGGTTTTCAGTGAAAAACTGACCCGATTAACCCCACTTGCTTCACTTTTCCTTCCTTTCTTTTTTTTTCAGCTCAGGCCATAACTGTTATGGAAAGCAAACACACTAGATTCGTGGTGTTTTGTTGACGTTATAAACAGCAGAAAGAGTTGAAAATACATATTATATAAGTACATCTGTTGGAAATCAATATTCAATCCTCAACAATATTGTATTATTTCCAGAGTGTCTTACCTGTCTAAAAAGTATGCAGCACATTAAATTATGAAGGAAAAAAACCACTTTCTCTTGAAAGTTTACTTCAATTCTACAGTATCCAAAACACTTTTTATTTATCACTGTATATTTACCCAGAAGAGCTAAAAAATTAGAGAGAATTAGAAAGAATATAAACAACCCAACAATCCCAAAACTGATTTATCCAAAATACATGAGAAGAATGCATCAAAATATTAAAAAATTAGAGTAAAAAAAGAAAAAGAAAAACCCATGTACCTGGTCCTAGTGAGATATGATTCGGAATAAGCATATTCTGAAAGTAAAAAGAGAGAATAAAAATGAAAAACATCTCTTTCAGTTCACTGTCATGATTAGGAAGCCAGGTTTTCATGGGACCGGATGAAAAAATTTTGGGTTCTATTTCTTTTCTCTCTCTCACTCAAGTTGTTTGCTAGTTGCTTCCTTGGATGAAACCTGGAAAGCATAAATTGTTGAACAAAGACGTGGCAAAATCCATTGCATTAAATCCGTATAAATATATAAGGTTTATTAAGACAAATGAGTAAACAATATTGATATGTCTATAGCTCTACAGGATCTGCTGTATATATCCTAAGATCTGGTCTTGGAATATGAAGTTTGTGGTTACGATGGATTTATATGATTATATTTTTCATAGTTTTTTATTATATTTCTTTTTTAAAGAAAAATAAATATTTGATTCAGTTTTTTGTAAAAAATATTACAATAGCAATATATTCGGATCAATTTCTAGATTGTATTATTTAAATATATTTTTAATTAATTTAAAATCAAGACATAAATATTAAAAAGCAACTGCTTAAACTTCCATAAAATTATCTAAATTTTTTACTTTCAAAATTATTAGGGGTGAATTTTCTTTTATTTTGTAACCTAGCACTTGATTGATGGGTGGCCGTCAAGAATATATAATTAAAATTGTCATAAAAAATTAAAAAAAAAAGTTATTAAATTAATAAATAGTAGCTTAAGTCCAAATCAAATGTGGGAACGTGTGGCCACACCATTGGATCCAACATGGACTTGCAATAAATGATGAAGTTTCTGAAAATTCCTCATCACATGACTTGACTTGTGCTATCTCATAGTTTTATCACTAATAATTGAAAGATTTGTTAATCATACAGTAATTAATAAAAGAGTCACGTCATGTTACATGCTATCAACTATATTGTACTTTTTTACCCTTTTCTCAATTATTTGATTATTTTTTTTTATTTTTTATTATAATTTTTAACTATTAAAATTTTATAAAATATGATAAAATTTAGAAATTACAAACACAAGAATTCAAATTATATAAAAAGAATTAGTATAACTTTACCTATAATGCACAATAGGCAATAGCCCATCCTAAAAAAAAATAATTATAATTTTAAAAGTAAAAATTGTGATTAAAAGCATTATCTTATTCATAAGTGTGATATTTTTTTAATGAATAAATAAAGTTTTTAAAATCCATATAAGAAACGGGATAATAACATATATGTCCCTAATTTTTTTATATTTTAACAAAAAAGATCTATGTTCCTAATCCCTACCATAGCGAATGAAATACCCTTTTAGGTGTTAAGTTATATTTGTGGTTATTACCAAACATAGAGAGAAGTTCATGTTTATAGTCCAAATTGAATATTTTACTATTTTAATAATATTTAGGAAATTTTTCTTGTTTTAAGTAAAATCAAAATTTTTTCACTCATTTTGGACAAAAATATCCCTAAATTTGTCTTATGCAATCATGTCTTTTGTGTTTATTGACTTAATTTTATTTATTTGGTTTATAAAATTAAAATATAAATTAAAATTAGCAACTTCTTCATCCAACAACAACAAAGTTCTAATATATCTAAATATGTGATTTTTATTATATTTCTGGTTAACTCCAATCTCTCAAATAATCCACATTTTAGTAGATTCTTAATTTTATTTATATATTTTTACGAGTTTAAAATGTGAATAATATATTTTGTTCTTCTTTTACATATACTTTTTTGTTTTATTTTTCAAGTTAGTATATTTTTAAGAATATATTTAGGATACTTATGTTGAAAATTTAAGGAGAAAAAAAGGGCTTCCATGATTGGCACTAGCACTTGTTGCCAATGTACTTTGATGACAAGATCCATTATCGGAGTTGATCGAACGGATGGTGGCTAAAGTTGATGGTTCTATTATGATGTTATTAAAAGAAGATAAAAAAGTTCTAAATTTTTTACACTATAATAAGAAAGAGAAAATGGGAATATTTTGATCCAATTTTTAAAATAAAAATAAGAAGTAATTTAATTTTATCTAAAATAAAATAATTTGACTAAAAAAAAAAGGAAACATAGAGTTATTGCTAAAAATAATTGGGCCTTTGATTTTGACAAAAAATATAATTTTTCAATATTTAGAAATTTATTTATTAATTTTTAAAAATAAGATTTTATATTCTTCTAGGTAATTGAAATATTGAAATGTAAATTTCTATATCAATCATTTGAGTGGATAAAAAATTTATATAAATTTATTTTTATAAGTTGATTTGCATCTCTAATATTAGTGTTCGTGTAATCCATTTGCAATCTCTTGAAGGTGACACCATGAAATGCCGTAATTCACGTGGATGGAAGAATTTGATAGTAAGACATGATTGAAAATGAAATATTTATCCTAAAATATTTATTTTTTCACCGAAGATTGAGACCCCCTTGTTGAAAAAAGTGAAATGAACTAACCTTCTTTGATTGATTGATTGATTGATCTGCTCGATTGAAGCACATTGAAAAAAGGAGAAGAGGAAAAAAAAATAGTTCCCTTTCCCCAATTCATAGGAAATCTGGTGGCAGAATGGCAAAAAAGTTGTTTTTGAGTCGATATTTTTTTGGGTTGAGGACATGGCTCATGACTCATGACTCATGACTCATGCGGTGGTTTTAAAATAATAATAATAATAATAATTTTAGAATTGATTAATTTTGAAATTAATACATATTTTATAAATTCTATTAAATGAATTTATAAAACAAAATCAATATTATGATGCCTTCGTCACATCAGTAGATTAGACAAAAGGATAAAAGATGATTTAAATAATTAATTATGGGGTAATAATTTAATCTATATTTTTCTTGGAATTAAATGATTAATTGTTAGTCATTTAAGTATAAAATAAATAGGATATATGTCAGTATTTATAAAATAGGAAATGTGTACTAAATATGAAATACTACTTAAATGGGCGGGGCAAATACGGAATGAATCATTCCGGATCAGGAGATTATCGGGTCAAACACACCTGCTCCACAGCTACAATTACATACTCCTGGAGCTTTCCAGAGTTCAGCTGATGTGGCCAAATAGTATGTTAATCCAACGGTCAGCATACATTGTAAGGCATTAAGGGGGTCCTACATTTTTGCGCTTACGTGGCAAATACTATATAAGCTTTCTTTTTTTTAATTTTCTGAATCTATCCTCGAACACTGTGTTCATTTTCCAATCTCTCGACTCAATCTTCCCCGTATTTCTAGGGTTTTGATACAGTGAGACCGATGGGTGGACTGTCAATGGAGGAGCAGCCGCTGCCTGCGCTCTTCGAGCAAGCGGGTAAGATCCATGAGACGGCGACGGAATCCGGATCCGATCAGGTACGGTGGCACAACACACGAACTTTAATTTGGGATTGAATGTGATAATTTTTTTTTTTCGGGTTTGATTGGTTACAGGATTCTGTGAAGAAAGCATGTGAAGTTTTGGAGAAGTGCGAAGACATGATAAATAAGTTAGGGTTGTTCTCGAGGAATGAAACTAAAGATGATATAAGCACTACCAATCTCAAGTATATTTTGGTAATCATTTTAATTTTTGTTGTTATCATTTATTGATTCAGTGCTCTGGTTGGTTGCTTAGAAAGTTAAAAAAAGGATTCAATTCGAGAATTAGAAATATAGAACCAGATGGAAATGTGGTCGGTGGAAAAAATGAGAGCTTGCTCTGATTTTTGATAAGATTCATGTCTGGCTTATTTTATGCACAGCGTAATTATGAAGAATAGCTTTTTGATAGATTCATGTCTGGCTTATTTTATGCATGGCGTAATTATGAAAAGAGTGAAATGTCAGTACTTGGTAGTGGCAAAGTCTGATGACCATTACTTACAGTTGCCATATTATCTGGGTGAGCTGATTGAGAAGATTTCACAGGATGACAGAACAGAGAATCTGAAGGCTTCCCAGGTGAAATTGAAGGTAAATGATGTTTTATTATTATTTTGAATGTGGTTGGAATTTTGTTAACTGACCAAGTGTTAACGGTTTGGGCATGATTGTTCTCCGTGGTTAGTTCTTTTCAGACATTTCGTTTCTTCTTGTTTTTGTCAATTGAAATTTTTTAAAAGATGACATTTTGCAGGAGTTCATTTCATTTTGTGAGGCAATGGAACTTGTACCAGAAGAAGAGCTGGAAACCTCTGCACAAGTGGGTCCAAATACTTTTGCTGATCGAAGGGCCCAAAAGGTAGCTTCTATATATTTTGATATTATAGAAACTTGAGTTCACTTGATTCAGCTGATAGCCCCTTATTTTTTTGTGGAAATTTGACACAATACAATTAATGACTTAAGGCATTTTTATGTTTGTGAACAATATTTGTGCATTATCCAGATTGGTCGGTTTAAACGCCAAAGAGCAGCAGAATCAAAACTGCTAGAAATAAAGGAGCGGAAGGAGAGGCGTGGCCGTTCAACTAGGGCAGCTGCCTTGTCAGCACCTGTCGAGGCCGGAGAGGAAGATGTGTTGGATGATGATGGAGAAGAAGAAAGAGAGGTTCATTTTTATTCAATTTTAAGGGCTTGGAAGATAACTTGAATATGCTTTCCAATATATATTTCTATTTTAGCATATCCATTACACATGCAAATTGTTAAAAATAATATTGGGTCTCTTGAAATAACTAATGTCCATTTATTTTCATTATGCATCATCAAAGAAAGAAAAACTCTAATTTAGATAATTTTCTTGTGATTTCATGTTCTCTGAATCTCCTTTTTTCTTTTGAAAACTTTTTCAGGCTTGGCTTACCACCATCTCACTGGCCATTTGCAAGGTTGGTCTAATGTTTTAATAAGATTTACCATTTACTAGGTCCAAAATCTCATTAAAGTTGATACTCAAATTTTTGCTTTCCTTCCTGCCATCTGACTGCGCTACAGGCTTTTGATCTGCTAGAGATGCTGAAGAAAGAGGAAGAGATGCTTGCAGCAGTAAAAGGAAGACAATTAAAGGTATAATTAATGGAAAAAATACAAGATATCTTTTACTGGATGGTTATTTATTATTTGTTATACTTCCTGAGGTTTGCATCAAAAGAAGGACAATTAAAGGTGTAATTAATAGAAGAAAATACAAGATATAGATTGAATTGGATGGTTATTTATTATTTCTGATGCTTCCTGAGCTTTGCATCTTTCTGTTCTGATGGTTTTTGATTGGTGTCTAGTTACCCAGGCAAGTTATTTACCTTTAATTTCTTTGAATTAAAAATTTAATGATGTTGAGTGCTTGAAAAGATATTTCAAATTTAAAAACTTAATATCCACTATTATATGTTGAACTGAAGAGAGTATACATTGATAATTTCTTCTTATTTTATGATTTGAAGTAGCTTAATTTTTAGTTTCTGTGAGACTTCTGCAGAGTGAATTTATTTGGCCTTAAACATCAACTGTCAAGAAGTTTTTGTGTAACTGTGTTTGGCTTATCTCTTTTGCCACATTTTGGCATGTAGGATTACTTATTTTGTTAAAATGGTAAGTTCTTCATACCATGGATTTGGTTCAGTGTGCAATTTTTAATTTTCAACTTCAATTATTTCCAACTAGAAAGCTATCATATGTGCATGAATCTGAGCTTTATAATATCTTTCTGTTTTTCTGTTTTGTTCACGGTGGAATTTTATCAAGGTAGAATGAATTGTAGTTAATTACTTTGTGCATTTCATAGTTGCATTTTTTAACTTTTGTCGTTCCTGTTAGTTGATATTCAGTGCCTTGCCAAAGTCGATTATTACTGTGAATATGAATTGAGCAGTGTCCTGTTTCTGTTGTTCCTGTTAGTTGATGTTCAGTGCCTTGCCAAAGTCGATTATTATTGTGAATACAAATTGAGCAGTCCTGTTTCCTTGAATTTCAGGAAGGGGAGCAGGAGTTTTCTAAGGCTGTTCTTGATGAGCGCACCAAGAAAGTGGAAAATTGGCACCGTAATGCTGCAGTTCGTGCACAATATACAAAACCAGCAGAACCTATAACATGTGCTACTTATGCACAAGATGTTCTAGAAGGAAGAGCTAAGGTTTCCGAGGCACACGAGCACAAACATAAACCAATGATATTTGGACCAGCAAGTCTTGTGGGTGGAAGCCTAACGAGTGAGAGAGAACGGATGGCGGCTCAGGTTTTCCAGCCTCAGTATAGGTATTTTCACACATCTATAAAATTTGCAATAAGCAAATTTCAATATTTATTGATTGTTCAAGTCTGCTAAGTAAAATTGTTCCATGGAAGGATGCCAACCATGAGCATAGAGGAAGCTGGGTTAAAGGAGATGGAAATGATGAATAAATGGCAGGAAAGGAATCTTAAATTCATGGAAGAAGCCAATTCTGCATGGTACAAGGACAATAGGAAGCTGGGACCAAGTGAAGAGGATGACGAAGATGATGACGCTGCTGTAGAGAGAGCAAGAGCATTTGATGACTGGAAAGATGAAAATCCACGGGGTGCAGGCAATACAAAGCTCACTCCCTGCGGGTAGAAACTGGCAAATTGGTTTCCAAGCTCTGTTATGTGTTCTTTCAACCGTACTGGTTTGAGAAATAATTTTCCTAGTTTTGTATATTGATACAGATGGTTTGAGAAATAATTTTCCTAGTTTCGTATATTTATACAGATTCTGATCTTAAATGTTGGTTTGACTCGAACCTTTCCTAATGTGATGTCAATATGAGGATTGGAGTATTTGTTTCTGTATAGGTCTTATCAAATTCTGTTATTTTCAAGTCTTAGCTGTTTGTTCCACTCTAATTTTGCTGTCAAATTGGTCTCACTGCAATTTCCCAGATATTTTTCTCACATGGGCTTGACCCTTGTTCAAGGTTTCCTTTGTGCATTTGGTTCTATTATGTAAAATCATGATCAAAATTTCTTGGATCTTCAACCACAGTTTACAAAATTGGTTTTATGGATTCTCACAAAAGAGATGTATCATAATTTGCTTAGATTAATGGACCACTTCATGGCAAAGGCCAAGTATGCATATGGGCATTTGCTTTACACACGATTTATTGCCAAAATTCTACTTCAAATTGCTTGATTTGCTTCAGATGCAATTCTTCAAGGTCTCATTTCCAACTTCGAGATCAGCTGTAGCAATCATAGATGGCTTCAAGAAATATTGTAAGGTAGATAACTAACAGATTCCATTCATTCATAGCTTCAAAAATTTTGGTGCAGGAATTAAAAGAGTATCTCAATTAATTTCAATATGCAGAAAAAGATAAGACAATTACATTACTTATTAACACAGAAGAGGGCCAATATCCAAAAACAAATAGTTCTAGCAAAGATGCATTAATGTTATAATCTTTGCTGGATCAAGGCCTAACACATTGTAAATTCTGTCTCTAACGAGCATAAGCAACTTCTCTCAAGAGGTTGTGTTACTCTGTGTTCTATACCAATGACTTTTTAAGCAATTTGATCCACAAAGGTAACAAGATTGAAATAAGATATCATATTCTTTACGTCACAAATGCAGAAGAGTGATCATAAAAGTTAGGACCAACATTTCTGTGGATGCATAAATAATGCAGAAATCATTAAAGATTTTAGACTATCAAGTATCAATATAAAGCTCAATATGGTATCGCAAAACACACGTACTAGAAGAGTTTTCTCTGCTATACACTTAACAATCAATCACCATGCATCAAAATATGGTATTGACAATTTACCTGCATAAAATCCCTTGCAAACAAATCAAATGTTCTGCAACATACTAACTACTAAAAGAATGAATGACGAAAATGGGAACACAGAAGGAGAAGTTTGATTTGCATCAAATGACACAAGACGTTGGTTTTCAACAACAATAATAAATCAATTAATAATTATTACAGGGTTGACCTGAAATGAATACAACAAAGCATTGATCAAAGAAACTAAGAAATTAACAATAGAAGCCGAATAGACACCCCACAAAATTATCAGCAGCATTTACTCTTTAACAATACCATAAAAGTATATTCTCTTCTCATCATAATATGTCTGTTTTTTGTTACAATTGTAGAATCCTTAATCAACTTCAAAGTAAAATCACCCATATACAGCAAAGGCAACTCACTGAAGAAAGGAAAAAAAAAAAAAAAACTCAACCATCAATGCACTGAAAACCCTGGCAGACCCACAACCAAATCCCAAACAGAACGACACATACAAATAAATCTAGCCCCAACACAATCCAAACATGTTTCTTCCAAATCTGCTTCGCCTTTTGTCGATCACCTGGAAACAATGCATTCTTTTGCATTGTCACATCATCGCATACATCAACCTTCTTCTCCACGTGAACATCTTTATCATCCCCATTAATAACATCTCTCTCACTGCCCAATCTTTTCTTCTTCTTCAACCCTTTACTTGGTTTCCCAAGCAAAGGAGCTAAAACCAACCCCCTGCTTTTTGACGAATCAACACTCGAAGTTCGACAAACTTTTGACCCACTTTTTGAAGAACTCAAGAAATCCAAATCCAAACCCATTACTTCACAAAAAATCACATCAAATTGAACTTGCAAACCATGAGAGATACCATTATCCGAATCCAAGATAGACCCACTTTCTAACATCTCCTCATAAACCGATTTAAGACGATTCAAAAACCAAAGAGAATCTGATTTGTTAATACTTTCATCAAAGATACCAAAATACGTATAGGGTCCATTGATTAAGAAGGTATAGATTTTCCCGCAAACGGTATGAGAAAACATTGAATGGTAAGGCGGGGTTTTGTCAACGCATTGTTGAGCTAAACCTTCTGATATTCCAGGTTCTTTTGACGAGAACTCACCGAGAATTATGGTTCCTTTTGCAATGCATACATAGAATATCAGATTTGGATTGGGAAACATCGATTTATGTTTATCAACAAATCAAGGATATGAAAATTTACTTAGTAAAACTCTAACAAAGAATCAGATTCGAGGATGGAACTGAACAAGAGAGCATCAACATTGCAGAAGTTTGATTGATGATGGGCTGTGAATGGATTTTAGTTCAAGAAGGAACATACCTTTTTCCTTTCACTTTTTCTCTGTCAAACAAAATTTTCCCTTTTTTTTTTCCCTCTCTCTCAATCGTAGTGTTTCCGTGTTCTTCGTGCTTAGGGTTAAGAATCCTCGAAAAAGGGAGAGTTGGAATCGGTGCCAGAACGGTGAAATAACAAACCACTTAAGAAAATTATAAGTTAAAATATATATATATATATATATATATATAATTTAAAATAAATAATTTATAAAAAATGGAAATACATGACACAATTTAATTATACAATAATTTTATTTATAAAATAAATAATGATTAGTTTTTTATTTAACATTAAGTTCTTAATCTTTTTATGTATACAAGGGCTAATTTTTTCAAATATTTTAAATAAATACTTAATTAGATTTTAATTAAATTTATTCTTTAAATTATTATAACAAATAATGATCTATTAAAAAAAAATATTATCCAAAGATAATATCTTCACTTATATCTTTTTCATGATTTGGTGGTGGGGATTGGATTTGGGACCTCAAGGTCCCAAGTTCGATTTTTTTCAGGGCATCCTATTGAAGTGTCTAGGGGATTAGGTCTCGGTTTTTTCCAGCTGTTTGGTATCGTCTGTCGTAAAGTACTTGTCTGTCGTATGGTATCACGGGACACTTTATGCCTTAAGACGGGACACTTTCTGGCTTAGGCCTGGATCTCATCCTAGTGACGCTGTCCAAAGATAATCAAGGGCCTGAATCCCCGTCCCCCGTGACAAATCTCGGAGTAAGCAAATATCGGAACGTTAACTGACGATTGTAGTTTCCGAATTTCAAAAAAAAACAAAAAAACAAATCTTTTTCACGAGAAATCAAAAAGTATTAGGGGTTTAAACGTTATTGTCCAAAATTTATAAGATTACATCCTTTACGTGGAGGCTTCTGATTGGCAAGGGTGTTTTATGTTTTCTATTTTGGTAGAATAGCCTCAATATCCATATATGAGTTATTATTTTTCATTTTTAAAGCATTTATTCCTTTTATAGGCAATTACAACTTATTTAAGAAAATTTAAACAACTTATATTAAATAATGTAATGTACCCCTGGATTTCTTTTATTTTTCTAAAGTCATACTTAGAATTTATAATAAGAATAATGAGAGATAAAAGATAATTAACATAAGATATTTAAATAAATGAAAAACTTCCCTTGAGACAAATGGAGGGAAACCTTACAACAGAAATTTTATACGAAATAGGTAACCCCTTCTCTGAACAATCTCTGCATTGCTTAAAAATAAAATACATGATATTTCTTTATATTGTAGATAATAAAAATTCAATAAATTGGTCAACTATGATGGCTAAAAATAATAGAAAAAGAACCGACAATGACTAAAAAAATCTCATACCCACCCAGCATTTTCATATATTTAATTGTTTCCTGAAAAGTGATTTGGAAGCTGATATGACCAGTACCAACGGCATTATAGATCAAGATTTCAAAATCTTTAGCAAGAAGTTTCAGATCGCATTCGGCATTTTGCATTTTGCATTTTGCTTTTTACAGTTTACAGTTTGCTTTCGATTTCTTTCTTCGTGTATAGCCTGCCTCTCAGCCAATGTAAGGGGGATCGATGAATGCCCATTCAAAAACCTGTTCATATTGTTTTGCAGCGTTTTCCCATGTGTAATCCTTTTCCATACATCTCCTCATTAAACCTTCCCAAGATGACTTGTGTTCTCTGTAAGTCCTTATGGCATATGTAATTGCCTGTCAAATAACTTACTGAAGGTTAGACATAAAATAAGGAAACAAAGAAACCCAGTTTTGATATATTGATTGTTCAACTGATCACTGATTAATAGCGTTTTTTTCACTAAGTTTGGATCCAAATGTACACTCTACGTGCATGGATGATGAATTAGCGTACCGTTAACATGCTTTCTTTTGATAGTGGTGAGAAAGCCCACCTGTTAGCACAATAAACAGAAGTGTAAGGGAAAAATATAAGGAGCAACTCAATTATTGTCTCTCCATAAAATAGAAAATATGCATGGAAAAAATCGCATACCAAAATAACAAGACTGCTTGGTATTATAATAAAATTTCCTGAGAGTTCAATTAGCAATCTAATTTTCCACCAGTGCACAAAGAGTCTTACTTCGCAGAACATGATAGCCTTTTGTTCGTTTAATTTTACCCTGAGTAACATGATAGCTTTTGTTCATTTAATTTTACCTGAGTCAAACTAGATGAGTGCATTTGTTATGAATTTTTAACTCCTGTAAAATCTATAACTCAGTTTAGGGGTTCACTACCCACCAACATTGTGTCACATTTGAAAACATGAATGTAGTTTTAACTTTGAGATTTCACCCAAGCCGAGAGCTTAAGGACAAATGCGTACCCTGTACCATCACCACTGCCTCCTGGAGCATATGGATTGAAGTTTTCCACCGTATCCTAAAATACAGAGAGGTGCATTAAATGGGCATATAGGATATAAATACTTTTTTTTTTTTGGTGTACACCCATACTCAATTTCTTGGATGTTTGAACTCACTCTGAGTCCTCCAGTGGCATGAACTACTGGTATAGTTCCATATTTCATAGCATACAGTTGGTTTAGTCCGCAAGGTTCAAATCTTGAAGGCATCAACAATATGTCACATCTGTCCATGTCAAAAATTCAGTATCACTAGTGTCCTCAAGAAACATATAACCTATGAAGGAAAAATTTTCAGTTACCCAGCTGTGATCCTATGAGAAATTGGAACATTGAACCCAACCCAACCACGATACTTGTCTCTGTAAGTTGTCTCAATGGCTCTCATCCAGTTCTCATACTGAGCATCTCCAGACCCAAGCATAACCTGAAATATTTTTGAAGCTTCAATCAATTTGACATAGAATATAATTCTGATAGAGAAACCCACACTAAAGGATAAAACAGAGAGCATCACAATATGCATGCATACACATCACAAAGCTCTCTACAGAGGCTTCAAGAACTAGTTGTCCGATGCTTGTTCTGTGTCAAAACCAACTTAATGGAGGAACTTTTCTTTTTTAATTTTAATCTTAATGAAAGATTATTTAGTTTGTGTACTTCCATATTAGAGAAAATCAATACATATTTTAGTTGCAGTTTTGTAATTTTACTAACAGACCATAGTCTATAAGTTTGTGGATGGATTTTATAAAGACTCACTTACAAATTGAACATCATCTTGCAATATCTCTGGCATCGCTGAACAAATTATGTCAATGCCTTTTTGGTAATCCAGTCTTCCAATGAATCCAATCTACAAAATTGAACTAAAACAATAGTTGAGGGAACCAATAGATTTGCACAACAAAGTAAAATTGGAAAGAAAAATTCACGCTTACCATTGGACAATCAGGCCTAATGGGAAGGCCCAGTTCCTTCTGCAAAGCAATCTTGCACTGAACCTACACCTTATGAACACCTGGGTAAAAAAGGATGCTGCGGAACAGCTAAATCTAGAAATATGAAAGAGTGAACTACCTTTCCAGAGAGATCATCCACAGAGTAATGAGAAGCAATATGCTCATCCAAAGATGGGTCCCATTCAGTTACATCAATGCCATTTGTGATTCCTGATCATAATAATGAATGTTAGTTGAAGAGAATGCAAGCATCAGCACGCATATATTCAAATACACACCATATACGCCATGCTTTTACTTAATTTTGTAAGCACAACAATTAAAGTGTTTGATAAATATCAACTTTTAGTAGGGATGCCTCATTTTTTCAGTTATTTTAGACAGTTAGTGATTTCATTGGACAGCAACTGTTGCAACAAAGACACAACGCTTTTATCCTAAACATGCCTATAAGTTACTTACAGCTAGAAATAAAGAAATTTCCTATGTTTGACCTCTAGTACTGTTCACAAGGTAGCTATTCAAAAAGCTGAGACCCTAAGTAAAGTTCATTAACGAAAGTTGTTTCTGTCAATATCATAAGAGTGGTCGACTCGGTAACCTCTACGTTTGTATATGCCTGTCAAAACAAGACAAACTCTGCACTATACAACAGCCATTAAGGCAATTTGTAGTTATAGGTTTAAAACATGTACCATTCAGAACACTCTTTCGACCGCTTAATAGCTCATCTAAGCCATATCCACCTTCAACTGTGGTTATTTCCCATGAATAGCCCTGCAGTTAAGAATAATTACAATGGCTTAAAAGTAATATGGTACATGAAACATAAAGCACTTGTGACTTGGTAAGGGCAACATCGTGTAAAACTTTCTTCACTTAAATCTTGACAAATGACACAAGTGCTAAAATTTCAGTAGTTGATAATCATTGCAAATTAACAAAGGAAAGCAGAAATTTTTCAAGCTATAAACCCAAAAGTAGGAACTATTTATGCAAGACTAATAATTACCTTGCTCACTGTAAGTAATCGATCAGCTGTGACAATTGCACCCTTTAGAACATTTACAGCTTCACCAGTGTCGAGAGCATGTACCCTAGCCCAATTAGGAAACACCCATTCCAGTGCCCCATACCAATGTGGGGGCAGTCCCAAATTCTCATAAGTTATGGCAGGTTCGACACCCTTCCAAATACATAACAGCAATAGTTGAGATTGGTATTCTAGACATATTATAAGAATTTATAAAGTGAGATTTCTGAGCCGTAAACATAAGAAGCAAATCTTAAGTTTTGTGTTGAAAAAATTAAAGAAAGCATGGAGAGAGTCAATCATGAAGAGAACCTGATGTGAAAGGTTATGTATTACAAGGATGCTGCGAGCACCATTATACACTCCATACGGACGATATTTTGCAGCTAAAAGCCTGAACCAAATAATAAGTAACATCAGGACTATAAAATATAGACAACTTTACCAGAGGATTTAGCATCCTATAATAATAATAATTCGAAATTGAAAAAAAAAAAAAAACAGCTATCCATGAGATGGCATCTGTAGAAAGGATCATAGATACGTGGTCCAGACAAGAAGAATCTTTTGATATTTTAAATTTTTCCATAGTGACAAGCACACAACAAATGAATTCCTATTCTGAAACAATGGTGGGTGGCAAAGTTTGCTACGGCCAAAACCAGGGGTATGTACAAAAGTACAATAGGCTATGTTGAATCAATTAACAGATCAATAAATGCAAGTAAAAAGGTTGATTAGAAGAAAACTACTTACACCGGCACAAGGCCAGCATGCCAGTCATTGACAAGGAAAAGGCATTTCTCACCATATGTAAACCCTCCCAATGGAAGCACCAAAGGAGCTTCACATGCAGCATAGCAAAGTAAAGCATACCGAAACTGTAAAACCATTTAAGAAAAAGATCATCGTTGATTGAGGGAGAAGAAAAAAAATCTTTGCTTCATAAATCTCAACAGACTAACTCAATAACGAACTATACCTGGTTATCACCGAAAGCACCATTACTATCACCATAAGGATTTCCGGGTCGGTGATACGAAGGGTGATCCACAAACACCTACGAGAAGGGGAAAAAACACTGTTTATTATCAGACAGAAAAAAAGTCTCCGACTCCAAAACAATTATGAAGGAATGAATTAGGTTAAACGTGTTTATAAATGGGAGTTTGCGGAAATTCCTACCCAGTCAACACCTTCTCTGTATTCATGAAAGAAAGACACCTCTTGCTCTCCTCTAAAACAATATATCTTGATTCGACAATCTAAATCTTTAGCATTGGCAAAATTCTCGTCTGCGGGACTGCCATTTAGGTATCTAGGAGAGACAACCATCACACGATGTCCACGATCAGCTAATGCTATAGGCAAAGAACCGCATACATCTCCCAATCCCCCTGTTTTTGAATAAGGGGCAGCCTCAGAAGTGACAAAGACAATATTGTAGATCACTGCTGCTTGAGCTTTCTTCTCTCCTTCAATCTCCTCACTTTGCTCAACTCCATAAGTAGCTACATCTTCAGATTCTTCACGAGTCTCGATTACTTCATCCTCCTCTGTAATTTAAGTTCATGTTCGTAATCAGAATTTTCACATATTTTGGATTCGCAACAGTTCGTAAAAACTGCTGATTGACACAGTCAATCAGAAGTGGAAAAAATTCAGTATAAAGTTTAGAACAACTTAGAAAAAAAATCTATGACTTGCATCACTGATAAGAATTAAAAACCAATGGAAAATTATTTCATTATTCTTTAGTCAGATAAATTTATCATCTAGTGCTGTAAATCAGTACATTGCTATGCTTGAATTGCTGGAGATGTTGCCAACTTTATCAAATTTAAGTTATTGTGGTACGTACAACAATGTGAAAAGGCAAAATTTTGTTTCCTACATAAAAATTCATTGAAATCAAATGGATAGAAAGCCAAAAAAAAAAAGTGAGAAAGCAACCATTAAATAATTACAAAATGATTTGCAAATCAAACTTTTTTCTAAAAATAAACATCCCAGATTCCAAAATTCAAAACTAAGCAAAATCAGAACACAAACCAGAATAAAAAAAATCAAGAAAATGAATTAACAAACCAGAAGGCTGAATCAAATGAAACCCGATAACAGAACCAGAACCATCCTTCTCAGCATCCAATAAAAAACCGTGTTCTTTCTCCTCATTTCCATTTTCAACAGCAGAATAACCGTCATGCGAACCAATATTACTACCATCACCACCGCCGCCTTCACTGTTGCCACCATTAACAAACGACTTTCTAATCATCAAGCAACCATTTTTATTCGTTTTTCTTGACAAACAACATAACCCCACCTGCGTTATTGGTCTAAAACTGTGTACCACTCTCGCTGCACGAAGAAATGATCTGCACGACAGAAATGTAGTGACTTGCAGAGACTCCATTAGAAATAGAAGAGAAAGAGAAAGAGAAAGAAGACTAGAATGAACTCTCGTGAGAAGTTGATACTAGAAGAAATTTGAAAGACGTAAGGAAATCTACCAAAAGAGTGACAGTTGTAAAATTTGCAACAAAAGAGAAGAAAGAAACAAGTTTTTATTTTTTCTGAATAAAGGACACTTGTTGATTGTGAGCGAAGCGAAACACTGTATGATTGACGAGATCCCGAAAAAGCGCGAAAGACGAAGATGGAATTTCTGTGAGGCATCTTAGAACTGTTTTTTCTATATCCAATTATTTTTCGCCACGTTGTATGTGGCAGGATTTGATTGGCTTCTTATGGTAAGACGTTCGATGAAGTTTTGTTTTGTTTAGCCAGGAGAGTTGCGCACATGATCTTGCCACGTGGCTGGGTTCATGATATGATGACGTGGCGATATGACGATGGTGTAGAAAAAGGTGGAACCCTCGTTTTTCCCATGAAGGATACATACTGCCACCTCGCGTGCAACTGCATTAGATCCACCGCCTTGTTTATTATTAACAATATTATAATTATAATATAACTATATAAGGTGAAAAAAAAAAAATAAAATGATATATTTTATTTTAAAATAATTGTGAATAAATTTTAGAAAATGGATCCAATCCGTTATAAATCAATTAATATAATTCAAATTGATTTAAATTTTATACAAGTCAATTATTTTGTTACCAATTTCGTACTTATTTGTTACTTTTAAAAACATTCCAACGATACAAATCAATTTAAATAATAATTCTAACCATACAAATTTAGTAAAATTATGTTATTACACTTACGTGAACGAATTTATTATTTTATTAAAATTTAAGAGTTAAATTATTATTACCCTCATTATAAAGTTTTAATATAAAAAAATTAATTTAATAAAGTTATGTTGTTACACTTACAAACTGATTTATTATTTTATTAAAATTTAAGAGAAATTATTATTATTATTATAAAGTTTTAATATGGAACGTGATACTATCGCCATGTATTGTCTCATCTCAATCAAACTATAACATATGATTCATTATAATTAAATCCGACGTATTTAAAATTGAATTCACCGCAATCATGCTTTAATTACTGGCGATAAACTCGTATTTTTTTATTATAGTATTTTTGAACAAGTTTTTCATAACAAATTTAAAAAATTTCGTATTAATGATCTTCATACTCTAGCTATATATTTTTCATTATAATTATTTAATTGAATTCATTGGAATCTTGCCCTAATATCATGAATATTTTCTTTTATTATTGGATCGCTTCATCTATCAATGTAAATTGAGCAAGACAACAAATTCAAATAAAAAAAGTATTATAATAAAATACAAAGTGGTATAATACATCA
>JAVXUL010000008.1:17090121-17101718 GCA_035590515.1 Trichilia minutiflora | reverse complement strand
TAAAATCATTATTATAATTTATTATTATTATTTTTTTTTTTTTTATATATACTCAAACTTCAATGGTCAATCAACCATCGCGAGATTTCACCATCAGAAACCCGAAACTTCTACTGCCCTTAGACAGAGTTATTGAAACTGAGCCCAATTCCTTAGTTCGAAGGTACCAACGACTCACCCAAAAATCTCATATATTAAACGGCTAGATAAAATCCAGTGCCTTCACTTTGAAGCTTCAATCGTGTAATTGATGTGATTCAAACCTTAGACTTGTCTTGTCTCAAGCTTTGTTCCTATTACTCTAATCACCCAGTCGGGTGTTATTAATTTAATTTAACAATATGATGGTGAAATATGAGATAATTAACATGAGATTCTTAAATTAATCTAAAACTTCCCTTGAGATAAATGGAGGAAAACCTACAACAGAAATTTTATACTAAAAGCTAACCAGTTCTCTGAAGAATCTCTGCATTGTTAAAAATAAAATACATGATATTTCTTTATACTGTATATCATCAAAATTCAACAAATTGGTCAACTATACGGGCTAAAAATAGTAGAAAAAGGACAGAAAATGATTAAAGAATCTCATACCCACGCAGCATTTTTTACATTTTCAATTGTTCCCTGAAAGTGATTTTGAAGCTGATATGACCAGCACCAGGTGCATTACAGATAAAGACTAAAAATCTTTGGGAAAAAGTTTCAGATTGCATAGGGCATTTTGCAGTTTGCTGTTTGCAGTTTGCTTTCGGTTTCTTTCTTCGTGTATATCCTGACAAAAAATGTAAGGGGGATCGATGATTGCCCATTCAAAAATCTGCTCATATTGTTTTGCTGCGTTTTCCTATGTGTAAACCCTCTCCATACATCTCCTCGTTAACCCTTCCCAAGATGACTTGTGGGCTCTCTAAGTCGTTATGGCATATCTTACTGCCTGCCAAATAACTTACTGAAGGTTAGGTAACAAATGAAAGAAAGAAAGCCAATTTTGATAATGCTCAAATGATCACTTACTGGTGATACATTGTTTGCTCAACTAATCACTGATTGATTGCACGCTTTCCCTATGTTCGATGCAAATGTGCACTCTATGTCGAAGTGCATGGATAATGAATTAGTGTACCGTTAACATGGTTTATTTTGATAGTGTTGAGAAAGCCCACCTGTCAGCACAATTAACAGAAATGTAAGGGAAAAATATAAGCAACACAATTATTATATCTTCAGAGAAGGAAACATGCCATGGAAAAAATCACTACGCATACCAAGAAAACAAGACTTCGCTTGGTATTATAATAAAATTTCCTGAGTTCAATTAGCAATCTAATTTTGCACTAGCGAACAAGAAGTCTTGCTTCACAGAACATGATAGGCTTTTTTGTTCATTTAATTTTACCTAGTTCAAAAACTGGACAAGCGTATTTGTTACGAAATTTTCACTGTCTTCTGTAAAGTCTATGCATGCTTCAGTATCTCTCTCACAGAAGCACTTTGTTCATTGGTTAAGTGGCTGAGCACCAGCACCATATCTATAACTCAGTTTAGTGGTTCACTACCAGTCAACATTGCATCACATTTGAAAACATGGATGTATTTTTGACTTTGAGATTCCACTAAAGTCAAGAGCTTAAAGACAAATTCATACCCTGTACCTTCACGACTACCTCCTCTCAAGCATATGGATTGAAGTTTTCCACTGTATCCTAAAATACAAAGAGTTGCATTAAATGGACATATAAGATATAGATACGTGTATGTGAATGTATGTGTACACTTGTACTCGATTTTTTGGACGTTTGAACTCACTCTGAGTCCTCCAGTGGCATGAACTACTTGTATAGTTCCATATCTCATTGCATGTAATTGGTTTAGTCCACATGGTTCAAATCTCGAAGGCATCAATAGTATGTCGCAGCTGTCCATGTCAAAACTTCTGTATCACTGGTGTCCTCAAGAAACATATAAACTATGAAGGAAAAATTTCAAGTTACCCAGCTGTGATCCTATAAGAAACTGGAACATCGAACCAACCTGACCCCGATACTTGTCTCTGTAATTGACTCCATGGCTCTCATCAAGTTCTCATACGGAGCATCACTGGACCCAAGCATGACCTGAAACATTTTGGAAGCTTCAGTCACTTCAACGAAAAAATATAATTCTGTCAGAGAAACCCAGACAAAGGGATAAAACATAGAGTGTCATAATGTGCATGCATGCACATCACAGAGCTCTCTAGATAGACTTCAGGAATTATCCTATACTTGTTCTGCATCAAAACCAATTTAACAGATGTACTTTGTCTTTTTTAATTTTAATCTTAAAGAAAGATGATTTGGTTTGTATCATTTCATATTAGAGAAAATCAAAACATTATAAAGACTCACTTACAAATTGAACATCATCTTGCAATATCTCTGGCATCACTGAACGAATTATGTCAATGCCTGTTTGGTAATCTAGTCTTCCAGTGAATCCAATCTACAAAATTGAACTAAACAGTAATTGAGGGAACAGATAGAATTTTGCAGCAAAGTTCAAGCGGAAAGAGAAATCCACACTTACCAGTGGACAATCAGGCCTAGTGGGAAGGCCCAACTCCTTCTGCAAAGCAATCTTGCACCAAACCTACACGTTAAGGACATGAGGGTAAAGAAGGATGCTGTGGAACAGCTAAACCTAGAAATATGAGAGAGTAAACTACCTTTCCAGAGAGATCATACCTAGAGTAATGAAAAGCAATATGCTCATCCAAAGATGGGTCCCATTCACTTATGCCATTTATGATTCCTGATCATAGTAACATATGTTAGTTGAAAAGAGTACAAGCATCAGTACACACATATTCAAATACACACCATATAGGTCATGCTTTTACTTAACTTTGAAAGCACAATAATTAAAGTATTTGGTAAATACCAACTTTTAGTAGGAACCACTCATTTTTTCAGTTATTTTTGACATTTCGTGATTTCATCTGATAGTAGCTGTTGCGGCAAAGGCACACCGCTTTCATGCTAAACATGCCCATACATTACTCTTGGCTAGAAATGAAGAAATATCCTACATTTGACCAACAGAATTATAGTGTCTTAACTAAGATCAACTACTGTTCACAAGGCAGTTATTCATAAAGCGTAGATCCCCTGTAAAATTCGTTAGAGAAGATTGTTTCTGTCAATATGGAATCCTCATCAGAAGAGGTTGTCAAATTGGCAACCTTTACGTTTGTATATGCCTGCAAAACCAAGACAAACTCTGCACTGGACAGCAGCTCTTAAGGTAATTTGTAGTTATAAGTTCAAAACACGTACCATTCAGAACACTCTTTCGATCGCTTAATAGCTCATCTAAGCCATATCCACCTTCAACTGTGGTTATTTCCCTTGAATAGCTCTGCAATTAAGAAAAATTACAATTCTTAGAAGTAATATAGTTCATGAAATTCAAAGCAATTATGACTTGATAAGGGCAACATCAAGTAAACATTTCTCACTTAAATCTTGACACATGACACAAGTCCTAAAATTTGAGAAGTTGATAATCATTGCAAATTAGCAGAAGGAAAGCAGATATTTTTTCAAACTATAAAACCAAAAGTAGGAATAATTTATGCAAGACCAATAATTACCTTGCTCATTGTAAGTAATCGATCAGCAGTGACAATTGCACCCTTCAAAACATTGACAGCTTCACCAGTGTCGAGAGCATGTGCCCTAAGCTCAATTGGGAAACACCCATTCCAGTGCCCCATACCATTGTGGTGGCAATCCCAAATTCTCGTAAGTTGTGGCAGGTTCGACACCCTTCCAAAGACAGAATAAAAATATTTGAGATTGGTATTCTAGACATATTACAAGAATTTATATAATGAGATTTCTGAACTGCAAACATAGGAAGCAAATCTTAAGTTTTCTGTTGAAAAAATTAAAGAAAGCATGGAAAGAGTTAATCATGAAGAGCATCTGAAGTGAAAGGTTATGTATTACAAAGATGCTTCGAGCATCATTGTAGACTACATACGGACGATATTTTGCAGCTAAAAGCCTGAAATGAAAAATAGGTAAAATTAGGACTACATAATATGGCCAACTTTACCAGAGGAGTTAGCATCCTATATTAGTCATAATTTCAAACTAAAGGGAGAGAGAGAGAGAGAGAGAGAGAGAGGGAATCAGCTATCCATGAGATGGCATAAATTCTGTGGAAAGGATCATGGATATGTGGTCCAGACAAGAAGAATCTTTTGATTATACTCTTTTGACAAGCACACAACAAATAAATTCCTATTCTAAAACAACATTTTCCGATTTCTCTGGACAAGGGAAAGATGGTGGGTGGGAAAGTTTGCTATGGAAAAAAACAGAGCTATATAGAAAAGTACAATAGGCTAAGTTGAATCAATGATCAGATCAATAAATGCAAGCGAAAGCATTGACTAAAAGAAAACTACTTACACCGGCACAAGGCCAGCATGCCAGTCATTCACGAGGAAAAGGCATTTCTCACCATATGCAAACTCTCCCAATGTAAGTACCAAAGGAGTTTCACATGCAGCGTAGCAAAGAAAAGCATACCGAAACTGTAAAAGTATTTAAGAAAAAGATCATCACTGCTTGAGGGAGAAGAGAAAAAATCTTTGCTTCATAAATCTCAACAGACTTAATTCAATAACAAACTATACATGGTAGCACCAAAAGCACCATTAGTATCACCATATGGATTTCCGGATCGGTGATATGAAGGGTCACCCACAAACACCTTAAAGAAAGGGAAAAAAAATCTATCATCAAACAGAAAAAAATTCTCTGACTCCAAAACAATTATGAAAAAATGAATTAGGCTCACCGTGTTTATAAATGAGAGTTTGTGGAAATTCCTACCCAGTCAACACCTTCTCTGTATTCATGAAAGAAAGCAACCTCTTGCTCTCCTCCAAAACAATAAATCTTGATTCGACAACCTAAATCTTTAGCATTGGCAAAATTCGTGGCTGCAGGACTGCCATTTAGGTATCTAGGAGAGACAACCATCACACGATGTTCACGGGCAGATAATGCTGTAGGCAAAGAACTGCATACATCTCCCAATCCCCCTGTTTTTGAATAAGGGGCCGCCTCAGAAGTGACAAAGACAATATTATAGCGTACTGCTGCTTGAGCTTTCTTGTCTCCTTCAATGTCCTCGCTTTGCTCTACTCCATAAGAAGCTACATCTTCACGAGACTCTATTACTTCATCCTCCTCTGTAATTTAAGTTCATGTTCGCAATCAGAATTTTTACATATTTAGGATTCGCAACAGTTGGTAGAAACTGCTGATTGTCATATTCAATCAGAAGTAGCAAAATTCAGCATATGTTTACAACAACTGCGAAAAAAAATGTATGACATGCATCACTAATAAGAATTAAAAATCAACTGGAACTTATTTCATTATTCTTTAGTCAGATAAATATATCATCTAGTGCTGTAAATCAGTACAATGCTATGCTTGAATTGCTAGAGATATTGCCCGCTTTATCAAATTTAAGTTATTGTTGAACAATAATGTGAAAAGGGCAACATTTTGTTTCCTACATAAAATTTCGTTCAAATCAAACGTACAGAAAGAAAAAAAAAATTGAAAAAGTAACCATTAAATAATAACAAAATGATTAGCAAATCAAACTTTTTACAAAAAAAGAAAAGAAAAGAAACATCACAGATTCCAAATTCAAAACTAAGAAAAATCAGAACACAAAACAAAAAAATTCCAAGAAAATGAATAAACAAACCAGAAGGCTGAATCAAATGAAACCCGAAAACAGAATCAGAACCATCCTACTCAGCATCAAAAAAAAAAAAAAATCGGGTTCTTTCTCCTCATTACCATCTTCAACAGTAGAATATCCGTCATGCGAACCAATATTACTACCGCCGCCTTCACTGCTGCCATCATTAACAAAGGCCTTCCAATCACCAAGCAACCGTTTTTATTCGTTTTTCTTGACAAACAACATAACCCCACTTGCGTTATTGGTCTAAAACTGTGAACAACTCTCGCTGCACGCAAAAATGATCTGCATGAGAGAAATGGAGTGACTTGCAGAAATTCCATTAGAAAAAGAAGGGAAAAAGAAACAAAGGAGACTAAAATGAACTCTCGTGAGAAGTGGACACTAGAAGGAATTTGAAAGGCTTAAGGGAGTCTATTGAAAGAGTGACAGTTGTAAAATTTGTATCAAAAGAGAAGAAAGAAATTTTTCTTTCCAATAAAGGACGCTTGTTGATTGTAAGCTAATCGAGGGGGTGTATAATTAGGGAGATCCCCGAAAAGCAGCGAAAAACGAAGGTGGAATTTATGTAAGCTGCAGCCGAGCTATTTTTTCATCCAATTATTTTTCGCCACGTGGTGACCGAGTTGGAGTGTAAACGTGGCAGGATTTGGTTGGTTTTTCCGTAAGACAGTTCGATGAAGTTATTCTGTTTCGAAGGGGAGTCGCGCGTCATGATCCTGCCACGTGGACTGGTTGTCATGTGATGACGTGGGGTGATGGGCATTCTCTACACAAGGTCGACACTTGTCTTTCCTATGAAGTATACATACTGACACGTCACGGAAACGTTTTCATATCCACCGTCTTGTTTATTAACAATATTATAATAAAAATAATAAAATGATATATTTTATTTTAAAATAATTGTGAATAATATAAAATTATTAAATTTTAAGGTTGTTCAAAAGTGGATCCAAATCAATTATCAATTATTATAAAATTATTTTTTCATCCAATTAAAATAATTATTATAAAATTATCAATTCAATACTAGTCAAGGATTTTAAATAATTTTGCATTCATTTGTTATTTCTAAAACGATACAAATCAATTTAAATAATAATATTGTTGGGATAAAATTCGATGCTAAATTTTAACCGATTCTTGCTAACCTCCGTGTCAGCATTTCGATATCCGGATTAGAAAGTTGAGCAGACTCCGTTAGCACGCCAAGGGCCTTATCCAGTATTATGACAGGGGTTCAAAGGTGCGGGGGAATCAAGCCGCATGAGCAATTTAGAATTCACGATGGTGATGGAGATGCTTTCTTTTTCATCATAATAAGTGCTGACTAGGAAAAGAAAAGTTTCGATCCCATACAAGTTTTAACTTTAAAAAACTAAAAAATGAATTCAATAAAAAAAGGTAAAAGTGATTATCTATATCTACAATTTCGTATTATTCAAGTTATGATCTACATAATGGTTACACTAATTTAAAATTACATGTAACGATTATATAGTGACTTATTATTTAATATCAAAACACAATTTTTTTAACAATAGTTAGTTTTTTGCTCTTCGATAATCACATGTACGGAGAATGCTCTATCAATTATTATAAATATCATTATCTTTCTATAGTGAAAATGATTAAAACATGATTTTAAAAAAATACTTAAAACCCGCACTGGTATTTCTCTAGTTCCTCTTCTTTCAATTATATTCCCATTCTTTTTTATAAAATTTTTAATCTCAAATCTAATTTAAATATTAAAATTTATTCGCTGAAAAGTTAGCATTACTCTTAATTATTTCTTTATATTTTCAAGCAACTAAAAAATAATCATTATAGTAATTTTATCGACTTGAGACAATCTCATCCGATTTATTAATATCCAAAATAAGACAAATCTATCTAGTGTTTGAAGTTTTTCTCCTGAAAAATTTCAGAAATCAACAAATACTAATGATACTTACTAATTTAGTAAAATTATTTACTTTTATATTGTATGGCAAGGTGACTTCTAGCACAACTGAGTTTGAAATTCAAAAGTAAAGTGTGTATATTGTGGGCTTATGTTATGGACTCTTAAGGATATATTCTAAAAAACTAAAAATACATTTGATTTATAGAGCTCATATATAATATAGTTTAAAAAATTAAAAAAAATTATTTAAATTCGGCCTACATCTTGCCTAAAGTGAATGGAATTGTTAAAAGAAGGGCAAATGAAAATTGACCTCTTTTGTTAGGCAAAAATGTTGTACCTCATTTCATCCATTTATGCTGTTAAAAATAATTAAGAGCAAAATCAAACTTTTACTTTCAATAAAATATAAAAATTAAAATTGAAAATTGAGAAAGGGCGCAATTAAGTATCAAAAACTAGTTAGAAGTCATCTTACTTTGACTTAGAGGAGAAATCTATTATCAAAATCCGATTCAAGATTTACTCATCTTGGCTTAGCATCAACTCAACTTATACTAAAGCCCAACTCTAAGTTTCACTTCAGGATTAAAATGCTTACTTTATGACAAAAGCCAAAATTCAAAGGTTGAACTCAAGAACCATTTCTCGATAATTATACTAATGCATAAGAAAGAAATGGATAACAGGTGGAGAGGATAGATATAAAACTCTTTAAATAACTACTTACTAATCCACTTTTCAATAACCCTTTTATAACGATTTCTACCAAAAAAGGAACATAACTACTCGCGTTCTACAAATTTTTATAAAAAATTATAATCAAAAGATAAAAATGATAGAACATTTTTATTTGCTAAATTGTTGTCAAATTACTATCTCATTTTTCTCACTCAAATTAAAACTCAAATTTGATTAAGAATTAAAAAGATTTTTGCCGAACATTAGACTTTTTTCTAATTTTTATTGTGATTGTAGGGTTACATAGCAAGTATAGAGGCTCAAGAGTTTAATATTCGAAATTCTAAAAAACTTTGGTATCAACAAAAATATTTGAAATGTTTTCACACAAATAATATAAAGTAACTAATGAAAAAATAACAAGTGGCAAAATAAACTTTTTATTTAATTTTATTGTATCATTTTATATTTCAACTACAATATTATCGACCATTGTAACTTTGCATCAAAATCAAAAAGTTAAAAAGATTTGGATTGAATTAACAAATTCTTCTAAAATTGAATCCATTCAAAACTAAACAATATCCAAAATCTAATTAATAATAAACAATATATAAAATAGCAAAAAAGAGCAATATAACAACACTAGACAACATTATCCTCTATTCCGTATCTCATCCTCTACTTTACGAGGAAAGTATCATCTTAAACCAAACAAGGTTCCCTTCTAAATCACATGCTACTTGTAACACCTGATCCAAGACTGTAAATAATATTATCCCCTTTGATCAAATCTTTGAGATCTCACGATTTGGTTCTTAGTAATAGGTTCTCCCGAGAACTTCCTAAGAGATCACTCATCTTAGTACTGTTCTCATCCAAGCACGCTTAACTGCATAGTTCTTAAAAATAAATCACCATCCATCTCAAAAGGTCTTGTTGATAACTTGATTTTAACTCTACATATATAGACCAATAACTTTCTCTCTCATTCTGATGTCGGACTCTTCTTGCCCCTATAGCCATCCTGAAGCCTATCAGAAGCAGCTCCTTACTCAGATTTTTGTCCTGACATCACTCTCCACCCTCAAAAACCAGGATGTTATAGGCCTACCAGCTTCTGTAGGCTCATCCTCGAGCCCACAATCGTATTGGAGAAAAGTTGACTTTGATATCATATTGTAATACTTGGTCCAAAACTGTCAATAATATTATCCATTTTGGTCAATCCTTAAGGCCCCATGATTATGTTCTTGTTAATGGATTATCCCAAAGACTTTCTAAGAGGTTACCCATCTTGATATTGTTCTCGCTCAAGCAGGTTTAATTGTGTAGTTCTTAAAAATAAATCATCACTCATCCCAGAAGGCCTTGTTGATAACTTGATTCTAACTCTTTATATATAGCCTAGTAACTTCCTCTCTTATTTCGATGTGGGATTCTTTCTTCTCCCACAGTCATCCTAAAGCCTACTAGGAGCCGTTCTTTGCTTAAGCCTTTGCCCCGGCGCCACTATCCGCCCTAAAGGACCAAGATGTTACACTACTAACATAAATAAAAAAAGAAACATTCATTTATAGCTACATATTCAAAGAACATGATTAAAGGTTGGTATGAAGAGATATAATGGTGAAAGGTTGTAATGATAAAAGGATATATGGCAAAATTTGAAAAGATATAATTGTTTCTTGAACAATTGTACCCAAATGAAACCTTACACTTGCCCAGAATAAACTACCATTTATGTAGTTTATGAATAGACAGTAAAAGGCAATGAAAAATGTATCAAAGAAGCATTCAAGGCTTAACATTCCTGAAGAGAAAAACTAAGCATTTTTTTGTTAAAATCTTAAATATACATTTATCTTTAAGTTTGGACATCTCTGCATGTAACTACTAGTCTCATGATAGTGCAATTAAACTCTAACAGTAGTATGAAAGCCTGAAATTTGTAGAGAAGTTTTTAAATTGACAAATCTTATTCTATCATTTCTAATTGATTTAAATATTATTTTCAAGTTTTTCTTTTTCCAAACGTATACTAATCGTCGAGAGGAATTCAACAAGACCAAAATCATCAAAATCAAACATTGAAAATGGCTAAAAAAATAAAAATATAAAATATCATTAGGCGTGCGCATCACACAGTAACAAAGGTTGAAGATGAATGGACTTTACGTATGGTTTACATACATCACACGTGCCAATTAATTTTCTTATAACTCTGCTCGATTTACTCTAACTCAAACCCGATTTAATTCAACTCGAACCTGTTTCAATTCAAGCCAGGCCAGGTTCATGACTATTTTATTTTCATCTTGTTCTAATCCGGATCCAACCAGATTTGACATGGCTCTGACCATTTAACCCGACTCAACCTAATTTTAGACTCCGTTCATATTGTTTGATCTAATCAAACCATCCGATTCAATTAAAGCGATTGATATTCTCAAATCTGATTTAGGGCTTAAATGAGCTCTAATCAAGGATAAATTTGGTATCCTAAAATTTTTTGATGTGTTAAATTGATTTGTGATCTCATAATTTGAATTTGAACACTTAAAATTCTAAAATATTTAAAAGTGCATGAGTAAAAAGAGAAAAAATACAGATTTTGTACTATCTTAGCTTGCATGCACCAAAGAAGGATTAGTTTTAAAGTTCCTAATTTATGTGTGAGAGAAGTAAGTGTTACAAAAAAAATCTAAGATTAAAGATCACTTTGACTTACTAGAATATTGAAATATTCAAAGACCATGTATAACAGGGAAATGCTCAAAGCAAAGAGAATAATTGTTTCGGCTTTTGAACAAGAAAATGTCAAGAATTCTAAGAAGTCATATCTACGATTGTATCTAAACAGGTATAAGATTAGGTTATTATAACCTAATCAACTGTAAGTTAAAATTTATACAGTTTTTTATTTATTTATTTCTGTTGTATTATTTTATATTATGGTTAGTAAAATTAATTATGATTTTACTAAGATAAAAAGATTAAATAATATTAATTATAATATATAAAAAATAAAAAAAAAATTATTTAATGACACATAAGAAAATATAATATGTTATTAAGAAAGAAAAACTAGGGGTGTCTATCGAACCCGAACCAGTGGGTCCAGGCCAGTCCGATTCGGATTAAAAAATCAGGGAAGGTGGAATCGACCCACATCAGTTGCCATAACAGGCCAATTCGGGTTGATTTCACGATTCGTATTTGA